>JAQGAE010000547.1:0-34024 GCA_034696685.1 Julus scandinavius | reverse complement strand
TCCACACTGTAAGTTTCAAAAACATGTTTTCGAAAACTCTGCTTTTGCTTTTGGTGCGGTGAAGTCGCACCTTTAGAATTTCGGTAGACGAGAGTGACTGGATCACCGAATTGTTGCATTTGGATGCGATCATACTTGAGATGATGGAAGCCCGAGAAGATCACATCTTGCAAATATTAAAATGAAAATATATTTTCCGGAATTTTTTTAACGTCAAGAAGGGGACAGCCTTCCAGAAAATAAATACAATGGAATAGGGCAAATTATCCCAAAAAATTGATTGGGAAAATTCTGGATTCACACTATTTTGCTGCAATCGGCAAAAACCATTAAACTCTGTGAACGTAATGCAAGTGATAAGGAATTTAGTCCAAGCCAAAGTCGGAAGCAAGCATTGGCATCATCAGGCCATGAAAGCCAAGCAAATTGGTAATTAATTAAGCAATAAAGATTAATAGATTGAAATATCAGTTAAAAAGCTGTCAGATTTGCTAAACATGACTCAACTTTGGAAAACTTTAGCGTTACCTTTAAAATAATAAAAAATGAAATGTTATTTAAAGACCCAGACGCTTTCGAAATTGGAATTACACAATGAATCCAACAGATCTTTTCAAAATCACCTTCAAATCGCACGCTTCAGAGGCAAGATGAAGTCATGCAGCAAAGAAACGAGACTTTTAGAAGAAAACGATTGAATTTGATTCATGCAAAGGTTAAGATAAACCCGCCATGAGGGTTATAGTTTCTTTGAGTCTAAAGCATGCGTCCAGGAATATGGTCGTAAAACTAGCTTAAAGGGAAGTGTCATTGAATAGATAAGACGATTACAGGATTCGAGGAAGAAAATCAGGAGGATGTACATAAATAATAATCTGCTTTTCAATGTCCAGGTCGCCGAATTTCCCCGACAAATGTAATCGCCAATTGCACCAACTTCTGATACATTTAATATAACAACCCTTAGTCGACATAAAGCCAAACAGTGATTACAATAAGAATGGTGCAATTGATAACGAATGCATTTATTTGACCTTAATAATGCTTACCTCTCAATATGATTAAGTACAATCAAATTTAAGAATTTTCCAAAACAGGGTGTCCAAAAGAATGATTTAAACAAATATATGGTTTCACTCATATTTTGCATTATTTTCAGACACCACTATTCAAAATTAGCATGATTTTCTTTCACAGAAAATTTCAATAATTTCGATATTACCAATTACAATTTATATTTAACGAAGACATGAGTAAATTTAAGTAATCCAGAGGATTCTAGGTAACTGTAACCGCGATTTCGCTGCAGGTCAAAATCGGCACAAAGATTATTAACACGTCAAGTATCAACACATTAACAATTTATACTCACCGCCTTGTATCATGGACCTCGATTGAAAACTTGCGATCTCGAAAATAAAGATTTTCTAAATGCTTCCACTGAAAGACCTGCGATAGAACAAAACCGTGTGTTAAAGCAACGATTCTTATAACGACATAAACATTATTTATTCATCAGGATTATGAAAATGTATATTCCATCTCGCATCATTTAAACCATCATTCGATACATGCTTAAAGCGAGACGGAATAATAATTATACAGATTACGAAAATTTACCTTTGTTGCAGCCTTCTTGTTTGAATGTTCATACTGAGAAATGCCTTTGTGGCTTAGGCCAAGCCACCAAAGATTTCCGCTTTTGTCCTATAAGAAAATTTCATCGAAATTAAGATTGGATCGCTACCAGTTTCAAAAAACAAGTCTGATGGTCTGATGCTTAAACACGGGTATCCTCGGACATATTACCGCTATAGAACATTACTTCATAACACTCTTGAAAAACATACGATTAAATCTCAAAACCCCAAATTTCAGTACCTTGACTTCGAAATAGTGGACTCCATACGTAGGCAGACCCTCGACGATGCTCATAAAACTGGAAAATGACCAGAAATCGCAGATTAGTGTTGCCAGACTTAACTGCAGGGCAGTTTGTGGCCAGTCATTACATCAGCTCACTCACCTAACTATAACCGAGCCTCTTGACCGACCAATTAAGCTTTTGTACTGACAAATGACCTTGTCTTCACTGTTCGGCAATAGTGGAAGAGAGAAAAGGAAAAAATTCAATACAGAAAAACTCGAGACGTGCAAAATAAGCAGGTTTGTAGTCTCGCTTAATGCATTAATGGGCATCGGCACGAAGGAGGGCACTGAGGGTATGTTATCTATCTCGCTCTCGTTTCAACTTACCAGGCCGCTATGGATGGCTGATCTTTCAGAAAACTGGATGGCAATAAAGGCAGCTTTTTCAAATGAGATCTGCTGGAACAATCACTGGAGAGAGAGAAAAAAAAAATATGAAGGAGAAGATGTAGTACAGAAGTTAGTTTGCTCGGCAGTGCCGAGGAATGTTAAGCACCAGTTTTAAATTCATGAATAATTTAATGGCGGGGATGTGAGCGGAATGGCAAGGCGGTGAGCCCCAGAAGCACAACCTACAGCATAAAGTTCGCGTGTTTAATTAAGACGAAAATTTGCTTGGAAATATTTTCTACGTGTTATTTGCCAGCGAGGGAATGGGACCAACGAGCCGAGCAGAAGCTGAAAACCGGCAAATGACATTCACGGCTGATTTAACGCTTGGTCTTTGGCTTCTGCACTGATACGGTTGAGCATAGCTTTGACGTGACAACGCATTTTATCTAAAGATGCAAAATCATCCAGAAACTAGCAGTCCAGATGTGACGAAAAGACATGTATCGTGATGTCCGGTCATATTGGAAATGTTCTCTTTTCTGTTTTACCCTATTTCTAAATAGCACGGTACAGAGTAGTTGTTGAACCAATTTCTGATGATTTGGGACCACCTCCTTGATTCCATTACCCTAGGTTTAAGTACTTGTGACCTAACTTTAAACTAATTTTCAGCATAAGTAGTGTTAATTAATTTTCAATTTTGCCGCCACTGTCCATTCATTGCTGCCATCCGGTGCAAAAAAATTGAACTAATATTGGTCTAGGCACCCTATACTACCCTCAGAGTAGCCCCACTCTCTTCAAGTTTCACGTGGAGTGAAATGGTTCCTAAAATCGATACATTCCACCGGTGCGACAAGCAATGGGTTATGAAAATCAAGAAAATAGAGGAAATCCTTGCAAAACTTACTCGGTGTAATCGCCGTGGGCCACTTGCAGGGCGTGTGCCGCTAAGTCAAAAGCAACGTCTCCGTTCACCTCGACCTGCCCCTGGAAAAAAAAGCAGAAAAGCAAAGGGTTTAAACAAAAATCGATGAAATCGTCGGTGGAAGAGCCATGCCGAAGATGCCGCTTAGCCCAGGGTGCGACAAACCCTCCACGAGCGGCAAATTGCGAGGTTGCCGTTGCACATTACCAGAAAACATTACCGGTGATAAATGAGATGAAATCATTCGGATGCAGACGAGCAAATATGCAGAGTCACTGAAAGAACTGCGAGAGAAATGGGAAAATTGCATGCCGAGAATACGTTAAGTGGGGCCATTGCCAAAGATCCGGAGGCAAGAAGCTAGGCAAAGCACTAGTTTTTGAAAAAAATACGAGAGCATGGCGTGCTTTTCATGGCACGAATTAAGTCACGTTTTTCAAATAAAACGCTAATAAATTTCTCGGATGGGATCCGCAGCACCGATACAAAATAATCTTGCGGCATCCTACAAGATGCTACCATACGAGTATAGTGAAAAGCCTCAAGTTCTACTTTTATTTCAAATTGCGGCCATGTAGTGATAAATCGCCAATGTATTTCGATATTCACGTTTATCTGTCTGCAAAATTTCATCATGCAGGCAAACTGTCTTGTACAGAACGTGGTTGGGTTTGCCATGAGCACATGATGGAGTGATCAAATACTCGTACAATGGCAATCACGATTTCAGAATCCCTGTTTTATAAACATTGAAAAAATAACTAAAACAATGTCAAACGCAATTGAAAGATGAATTGGGATATAGCCAAAATACAAGAAAAACACTTTCCTAAACCAGAATCAAAGTAAAGCAGCTAGTAGGAAACCAAACTAAGAACATTTTCTTGAAATATCATGAGTTACTTCTGAAACTCTTCAGTTTTTCAGAATAATACATTTAAATGAAAATCGTGTTCCTACCACATGCCAATTTTGTTCTGTCTGTATAGTGTTAGGCAGTAATTGAGTACACTGAATGAATTTGAGTAACGAGTAAAAGAGTACGGAGTACAACGAGTAATTAAGTACAAAAGTAATTAAATGCAAAATGTACAAAAGTAATTGAATGCAAATGTACTCAAAACATGAGTGCAATGCACTCTATTACAAAATTACTCAAAATGGGTGATAACAAATCACCTTGAGTGTTGACATAATCTGAAATTATGAGTACCAATGTAATCGAGTATGACTAGAAATAATTGTAAGTAACTAACTGAGTCGCATTTAATACACTTGAGTAACTTAAAATGAGGGTCATCCTAAAAGCTAATATAAATGTATCCTAATTTTTACATTTCTACTTATTTTGTTATCGGATGTTCTGTTCCTTTCTCCCCCTTAATTATTAAGATTTTGCTAATGTCTCATTTAGTACTAATATACAGTACTGGTATACTCGAGTACAATTTATTCAAGTCTGATTACAATACTACTCTTACTATGGAATATGATTCCACAGGTACTCGTAATCAGTACTTCTGCACATGAGTACATATTTGCCCAAGTTTGATTGCTCATTTCATATGACTACTAATTACATGTACTCTAAGACTACGATTCCAATGCAATCGAATCAGTACTCCAACTCATGAGTACAATTTGCCCAAGTCTAGGGCTGAATTTGAATTTCAAAGATGTAACCCAGGAGTAACACTTCTCATTTTGCCACAGCAGGCTGGTTGTTTTACAGCCTAATAATTTGTGACAAATTTTGCAAGAAACTGGTATCTGATTTCCAGAAGACCACGTCATTAAGCCTAATTTGTTAATGCTCGGTAACACCCTCAAACATTAATCCTTGAACAAGATCACAAGAGTGGATAATGTGAGTGTCTGATACCGCAGACCAGCTGTCACAAATAGGGCAACAACATCTCTTGAAAAACTGAAGACCTTCAACTGCCAAGTTAGCTTTACTCGACTGAGTTCTTTGTTGTTTTTTTACATGTAATCAAAGCACATTTTGTGTATATGTTGAATACATCAAAAGCGAGTATGCATTGTGGACTAGATAGATGAGAGAAACCATTGCCCAAAACTTATTTATTCCTAAACAGAAGTCAGCCACGTGCTGCCCATCCCTCTCGCTATTATCAAATTAATCACTCCAACAGTATTACGGTAAATTAACTTGATTATGGCATCCGATATCAAGTTAGCATCCTCTCAAATACTAGGTCAGACAGTCTGGCAAGATGTTAGAAACTTCTAACAAATGAACTGTGTGTTTCATTGAAACTAAACTTTGAAAACCACCAGCTCGAAAATGTAGAGACAAAATTATGATGCTAGTTTGGATTAGAACAAGTAATAAAAATTGATAACCTACTAATCTCTATGGGTGAACTTTTGACACGTTTTTTAAGACAGCAGGTATTTTCTTGTGAAAATGTGAAGATCAACATTTAGGTTTACTATATACCAATGTTGGCAGTAATTGAGTTACATTGAATGAATTTGAGTAACGAGTAAAATATTACAGAGTACAAAGAGTAATTTTACTACAAAATGTACAAAAGTAATTTAATGCAAATGTACTCAAAACGTACGAGTACAATGCACTCGATTACAAAAATGCACTCACAATGGGCCCTTGATTATTAACGTAATCTGAAATTAAGCACCAATGTAGTAATCGAGTACAAATAGAAATACTTTTTAAGTACGTGAGTAATTTGAGTAACGAAAATGAGTAACTTGAAATGAGGGTCATCCTAAAAGCTAATATGAATGTATCCTAATTTTTTGCATTTCTATGTTTATGATTCTTTGTAATCGAATGTTCTGTTCTTTTTTCCCTTTTAATTATTAAGACTTTCCTTTATTTTGTGTTCTCATATTCATTACGATTTTTAAAATTTTGAATTATTTCTGCTAATTTCTGTTTAAAAAAATTCAGTTCCCTGAACGATACTTTCGCAATCTGCCATACTCATAATCAGTACTCATATCCACGAGTGCTGAATCAGTACTTCTGTACATGAGTACATATTTGCCCAAGTTTGATTACTCATTTCACAAGATTACTGATTATATGTACTCTACTTAAAGTATAGAGTATGATTTCACTGCAATCGTAATCAGTACTCCTACTCATGAGTACAATTTGCCAAACTGATTATAGCCACTAATGCCATCACTGCGCATAAATTCAACCATTTTCCAATAATTGTGATTTGAAAATAAACTTTCTTGACATATGTAATGCGCATTGTACGAAGAGAATGAAATGCAGATTTGTGTTTTACAAATTGTGCCCTCTTATTATAAGGCAAAGGTTAGCAATGCAGCAAGCACTGCACAAGGCCTAGTCATGAGTTAATAAACAAGGATTGTAGCCAGTGTCAGATAAGAAACCATCAACAACAAAAAAAGCAATTCCAGACAGCATGTAATGTTAGAGCGGAATAAATAAACAAGAAACATATTAATGCGAACAAAATATAGCTGGTTTCAAATAAGCCTACGCGGAAATAAAGCAACCGAACTCCTACGCAAAATTACTGATATAAGCAACTCTTCAATAGCTCCTTTAAAATTAATTTTTTTTTCGTATAATATTATAAATAGTGTAATATATGTCCACTTGTTTGTGGTAGTTGTTACTGGCAATGATTATTTTCAGAATACTTTGAGATGTTCAATATTAAAAAAAAGCACGAATTAGCAATACATTCGATTTCCAAAATGGCCGCGCCCTTTAAATCCCAGAAGTGGCCATTTTTTTTGCTGCATTGCTAAAAGTATTAATTTAAAATGTACGTGCTAGGGCTACAATATTTTTCGCAAATTAGCAATTGCAGTTTTCCATATTCAGTTAAATTACCCCTTGTGGCGTATGGACATTGAACATTGTATTGCATTTCCAACATGGCCGCGCCCTTTAACTTCAAAAGCGTACATTTTTGTCGCATTGTTAAAAACGCGTACTGGAATATTTCCTCACAATAATTCTTTTCAGAATACTGTGAGATGTTCAACGTTTAAAAAATAATGAACAATTAGCATTGCATTTGAGTTCCAACATGGCCGCGAAATCCCAGAAACGGCAATTTTTTTTGTGGCATTGCTAAAAATGTACGTGCTACAACACTTTTCGCAAATTAGCAATCAGAGTTTTCCATATTTAGTTAAATTACCGTATGTGGTGGCGTATGAACATTTAACATTGTATTGCATTTCCAACATGGCCGCGCCCTTTAACTTCCAGAAGCGGCCATTATTTATGTATTGCTACAAATATTTATTAAAAAGAGCACATTCTGTAATACTTTTCGCAAATTAGCAATTAAAGAGTTTTCCATATTCAGTTTTATTACTCCTGGTGGCGTATGAGCAATTTAACATTACATTGCAGTTCCAACATGGACGCGCCCTTAACTCCAAAAGCTTATATTTTTGCTACATGTACTTCTAGCAATTCCACAATGAGATTTTGGTAGTACAATACAATTAGGGGGTGCATAACTGTAATAAGTCTAAATTTTAAAGACAATTCACAAGGAAAGCCCATTACTCTTGAAACTAAATAGCTCTCCATTTCTCATCATCATAAATGGAGAAAAAAAATATTGAAAAGAGAAAATCTAATTAACCCGTTAGCCTGAGTGGCAACGTTTCCTCGTAATTTCATTTTTTCCCCCTACAGAATGGAAAGTAATAATTAGGTCTCTAATTTACTGGATATATGGCAAAAAGTAGTCTTCCTATAGGAAATGAAAAACACCGGAAATACAACGTTGAAACGTTACTTTTAGATTGATTAAAAAACAAATTACTGTGTATATAAGCCCAGAATTTTCATCATTGGTAACGTGTTGAAATTAGTATGAAGTAGACTCTTCAGATTACATAGTATGTACTGAATTATTCTCTTACACTATCATTTTAATTGAATTTTTTAGTTCTGGTGTTCTGAAACTACACTGAAGTTCTATATTAAGAAAAAAAAATGTGTTCAATTTTGAACACTCCATGCTTTGTGGCAAACTAGATCTGGTAAAGCCTTTCAACCTATTCTCTTGTTTATTTTCCTGACTATTTCCTGTCAGAATTTTTAACATCACTAAAACAAAACAGATACCTGGGTCAGGACAAAATGGCGAAACAACATTTGGTAAAAATACAAAATGGCCTGCCTTGCTTAATCGTAAAACGATAACGACCGTAAACAAGGAACGAACAGAAAACATTTCCTAAATTTAGACCCGGATCAATGAAAAATGTCAAAATTTTGCTTTTCAAACCCTTTCTACTTTATTCATCTAACACAAGTTAGAAAAAAAACCAGTACTTGAGACTAATCTCAAAATAAAGGGCTTTATGATCACGGTGTCCAGCTGCTTAAAACATTCAAACATATTTCAAGGATTCCACGACTTATCCTGTAATTTTTCAAGGACTGGCCCCGTCCACGACCAATTAGAACAATATTTCTTTTAAAACAATCTTTCAAAGATTCTTCTTTAAAGGACATTGTTTATGACGGATTTTTCATCTTATAAATTTTTATCAAAAGTCGGGAATTTTGTTTGAAATTCATGTTAAACAGCAGTTTTTTTAAATTTTCTGAGTCCAACTCTTCAGAATTCAGAAAGATAGACTAAACGAAATTTTCCGACCCGGGTAGAAAATTCAAGCATTAAATGGCCTTTAACACGAATTTCAAGCATAATTTCACACTTTCCTTCGATGATGGTAAAATTCTAGCACATTTACCGACTTTCCCAATTTTCAACGCTGAAGAACACCATGAAAACGCACATTCTTTTATGTTTAATTTATACATAAAATATGTATTCTTAACATAGAGCAAAAATGCATTTTAGAAAAATTTCACAATTTCACAAACAGACAAAAAATACACTAACATATAATACTTCATTTTGTACCAAGTTAGTTTTAAATTTTAAGCATATTCGCACCTCCCCCAACTTAGTATGTCTGTGATGATTTGAAAATTATTCTGGTTAATAAGGTCGGAAACAAGTTATATTTCATAAAATTCGCATAGTCCTCAACTTACCAATTTTCACGAAATATCCAGAATCACCAAAACGCATAACGTTACACATGGCTCGAGTAGAGTGAGCGGAAGCGTCGTTACTCATTGGATCACCCCGCGTAACCAAAGCACGCGAGAACGGGAGCACCCGATGAGGAATCGGGGGGAAGGAGACGACAGCCCTGACTCAGCAGCTGAGACAATGGCCGCTGAAGGGGGGTCGAACACAATAGAGGCAGCACCATTCGCCCAATTAGGGGATGGCCAAGGAAAACAACAAACCCCCTTAGGAGATTTAAAACACCCATACCACGGCAGTGATGTGAACAATTCACGAGATTCATACTTTTCCTTAAATTACTCTACGCCTATAAAACTTGTATTTCCTTTAATAAATGTATTAACAATTAGTTATCCGTCACTGAAAACTGATTTTAGTTAAATTTGACGATTTTTCAGTTTATTTCTAAACTAGATTTGCAAATTCAATATATTATGTAACGCGATGTTCGAATTTTACCGCGTTCAGTTTTGGCTGATTTGTTTGTCCATAAATAAGCGGTATAATGTTCGTGAAATGCAACCTCCCTAATTGGCGTTTTTAATTTATAGGCCTAAAACAATAGATAACAAAATGGCGCCCAAAACAAAATTTGAAAGAAATCCATGAAAATATTGCCACATGGCAAACACAATTTTCGGTTCTATGAAGTTATCGGGTCTCAATTATTAATTTTCAAATATTTATCGGGTCTCAATTCTTCATTTGCAAATATTTGTACTATGAAGTTATCGGGGTTAGGCATATATCATCTTCAATTTGAAAATTAAGAATTGAGACCCGATAACTTCATAGTACCCAATTTTCTTTAGAAGATCGTCAATGACTTCCAAAAATTAAAGTTTGTTTACAGGTGCAAACTTTTAAACAGGAGCAGATTTACTTTTCACAAACTTCACCAAGACGTTAGACGAAATCATGTTTTTTAAATCAGTTCTTGTTTAAAGTGAAAAAACTTTCATTTCTTTCAAATGGGTGTTCACAAATTTCGTAAACTCTGCTGGTTAATTATGATAAATACTGTGTACTATGTACAGCAAAACAGAATAGTGCTGGCTAGGGAAACATTACAGAGAATCAGCGTTTTCAGACTGCACTGCTCTTCACATCAGGCTTCACTTTATCAACATGAATGTGCAACTCATGCAAACGAGAATTTCGAGCTTTCTTTACATTCCCTTACTTTCTTTAAACGTTGTTGAGAGTCAGTGACCTATTCGAGTCAACAAAGGATAATCGAAATTTTCCAACGTGGGGAATCTATTTAGAAATAAGGCACTAAAGCGCCCCCAGAGCGCCATATCTAACAGCTACCAAGGCGCTGCTCTTATCTGGAATCCAAGTTCCAATTAGCCATTAAACTTGACAATAAAACCTAAGGATGAGGAGATGAAAAGCTGTGGAAAGAAAGGGCCAAAACGTTTGGAGGAGGCTGTTCTCCAAGCAGCCGCAAAATGGCGCTATATGGTCTATGAAGTTGCAAAACAGTGTATGGGGCTCTGATCCATTCTGATCACAAAACAAATCGTATTATGAAAACCAGCAGATCAAGACCTTTAAATTGACATGTGACAAGGTCATGGTTGCGTCGTGATTTCCCACGTTGTTACCAAGGTCTCAAGACATCTGTCTAAGATAGAAAGGCCTCCAACGCTTTCGGCTTGTCATCACACAAGTTGAACATGTGTGGTTCTAAATTGATGGAAGCTACAAAATGGCTCCTGTATGCGGCAAAATCCACGCGCATTGACTGCAATTGACTGGTGACGTCACCTCCTGCTGCCGCAGTGTCGTCAACCGCTTAACTGCTCAACAGCGCATCTCATCAGTTAAGGGCCTTTGCAGTGCCCTGGAGCAACGACCCTACGTGAAGATACCGCATAACAGAACGGAGAGTGTGAACGATTGAAAGCACAGCGGCAATGCAATTCGGAAAAGTCCATTTAGGTGGAGAACGCTGATGGTCATCACTCCAGCAATGGTTGGTTCAGAAAGGTCAGTGGCCAATAGGTGGCAGCTGGAGGACCATAACGGATTCCGCACGTAAATGCACTTGATCTTAAAACCTTGAAACGGAAGCGGTGGCAAAGGCCAAGTGCATCTACTTGACAGATGCAATGCAATAGTTGGACATTTTGCAGAGTAGCAACGCCATCTATGGGCACACATTCCAAAAGACGTCTGAGCATCTCTGTCAGCAATGTTTCTTCAATGCGGTAGAAAAGTTTGTTTCCATCACCGGGAAACTACAGCGCCATCTATGGACATATGCCCCAGAAGTCAGATGAAAATAAAGACATCAACTGCATTTTGCCGTAGCATGCAGTTTTAAAGCACAACGGAGAACAAGATAAAAGAAACATCACGGGACTAAGGTCCAATGCTGCGCATAGACGCCACTTCGGTAAAAGCGCCTTACATCTCTGCTATCAGAATACGAGCAAACAAATTGAAGAAAAAAAAAATTTTTTTGCACCACCACGGCCGTTACGACCCACGAGGGTGCCCTAACTGGCAACGGCGCTACTGCCAGGCGCCATAATGGCACTCTTTAATTCGCCATTTTCCTCGGCAGCGAGTCCTTTACGGTGGACCAGGTTTTCTGGTTCCGCGCGTTCGCATCGATTTTTTTCACCTCTTTTATCGGGAATCTGCGTCGGAGGAAAACCTGCTAAATTCAGTCGGGCAATTTGCAGTATCGGTACAGAAGACGTGCTAAACGGGGCGTGGAGGACAACGGCAGAAGCGCTCGATTCACCGCAGCGGTCGGACGCCGCGCGGCGCTTGGGTGCTGCGTCACAAGCCGATAAAACGATTTACGGCAACTGCAACAACGGCTTGCCAAATTGCGAGATGGGTCCGAGGAGACAAGAGGCAGCATCGTACACGACTGATTTGCACTTTAATTATGTTAAAAGAGACATTAACAAGATTAAGAGCGGAAATTGCATGCGGGACCTGAGGATGGAGGGCTGGATGCCGAATGCACCGCAAACCGGGCCGATATCCATCCATGTTTTGAAAAACATCTCTCAAACTGCTTGAGTCAGACCAACAGATTAAGCAAGCCCTCTCTTCGTGTATGCAAATGATGGTGGACATCGAGCATTGCTTATCGGCCCATTGAAGATTTCCCCAATAATACAGAAACAAAAATCGATGTCCATCTCAAGTGATTTCCAACTTATCCCTTAAAGATACATCGATGTCTGATCCAGAAAACATTAAAAATGTCACCGAAGATGGGTGGCACTGTTTTACGCCAACGCTGCAATCCGCGAGTACGCAGTCTTACAACTGTCTTCTCTTTCACATCACTAGTAGAGCTTCTCTGCTTTTTTCTGCACGAATGCAGAAAAAAAATCAAAAAACATACAAGTGTATCGTGAAACGTTTGACTTAATTCTGCATTTTGTCTCCAAAATCATTAGACCTGCTGTATTTACGTAAAAACAGCGACATCCATCAGTGTCTGCATCTTCGTTGCCGGATTTTTAAAAAACAGGACAAAAAAAATATGCAGGAAATGTACAAAAATTGCGGTCATCCAGGTGGTATTCAGTGACCAGAACTGAAACGTCGCTGAAATTGTCTCAAGGAAGTGGAAAAGTAAAAGTCGCCCGCTTACCTTAAATATCAATGATTTCGCCTGTAGATAAAACTGCTCTACCGTGACGCTGTCCCTTAATTGGGAAATTCCTTCCACGAAAAATCTGCAAAAATTGGTAGAAAATACTGTAGTTACAACCATGATGATATTCAGTAAAAAATGAGATCAAAAACCGAATAAATACGACAAGTAATTCAAATTTTGCGATCTGAATTAAAATGCCGTAATCTTAACCTGCTGCAATAAAACTTAATAACACATCACGAATTATGTACTAAAATTCAAATTTTTCATGAAATTCAGAAATTTTGGAAAACGAAAATTGAAATTTTGAATCAAATTCTTAAAAAAAATATTCTTAATTCACAAAATTCAAATTTGAAGAACATCAAGTTTAGTTTTTCCACTCAAAATAAAAACTAAATAACTAATAACACAAATAATTGGTTAGTAACCAAAGATTAGATTTCTTCATTAGCAAATCTGATGTTAAACATAACTTGGAATTAATTTAGATTAACAGCCATATCATGCATTAGCGACTGTTATCTGGCAACGAGACTTTGGTATCTCGCAGTAATTAACCAACAAAAAAACAAGATTAACTAGGAATTAAGATGAAAATCGGCCGACCCGTTAATCACATTGACCGTTGTAATTAGCGAGTCGGCAGAAAACAAAATTGGCCAGATCGCTTACTTGACTAAAAAATGGAGGACAAGGGGAGCGCCATTGCTTTTCTTTGGGAAGTCATGCTCCAGAACACGATGGTCCAGTTGCAACCAATTATAATGATCTCTGCAAATATAAAAAAACCGTTTTAATAAAAACAAGAAAATGAACCGAGTGCACGGTTATCTCGAACCTCACTATTTCTTGGATGAGACAAGACTAACATTTTGTAAGCCATAAGGTACATACAGCATTTGGATAAATTCTTCATGAATATGGGATATAATATGGCCCTATAAATTTCTGCCTTATTCCTTCAGGTACCTTCAGGTTCATTTATGTCCATATTTTTCTATACAACCTAGTATATGCCCCATGGTGTATCACGTTCTGAGTCGTACAATATTAATACTTTGTGTCATAAAGTATTAATACTTTGAGCAATAACCCAAGTCCTTGATTTCTTCCATAAATGGACCATAACACCTATACAGGTTTTACACCTTGAAAGTATTGACATTGAGATTATTTCTTAAAAATATCTTGGCAATATATAAAAAAATTAAAAAAATTGTATATGAGAATTTTTTTCTTCTTCTCAGGCACATAGTTTTTACACATCTAAAAAATACACAATAATATAAATGTATATATTAAGCATAAATAGAATTAATTTCGATATTTAAACCCTCACAATATGAATAATAACATTAATTATCAAAATTTACAAATACATTTTTGCCAACTATCAACTACAGTGCTCAACTATTCCAGCAGCAGCAAAAGTATACATTTCTAAGATTTTAAATACATATTCGTTATTTTAAAAAGGAAAATTATTAACTGTGAAACATGTTCCCCTTCATGCACACTGAATCTTCCATCGAGGATGTTAAATTTGTATAAGAAAATTACTATCTAATTTATCCTTAAAATGTATATAATTTTTGCAGTAAAGCTCAGAAGTGATAGAACTTTTATTTTGTAGGCTATAAATCCAGATAACGTTTTATTCAAACCTTCGTTTTTATTTCTGCACTGAAGTGTATACCATGTACAACAAAATACTCTAACATTAGCTCAACACAATTGAGCTGTCATTTATCTTTTTAATTACACCAGTTGTTGAAAAAATAATCGTTAAGAAGCAGTTTTCAACAATACCATGCTACTTGCTTCCCCAAAAGTGATCTAGGGGACATTCAAAAAGGACGTTCCCGAAATCCCTTCAAAATTGTATCCCTCCTCCTCCCCCACCCTTTCACCCTGTCCACATGGTGTCCATTTTTGCCTAGACCCCCTCCCTCCTCTCATAGACGTTCTTAATTTGTTTGAAAAGTAGGGTGTCCAGAACATTTGTTGAAATATACAAAGGCCCAACCTATAAATTTCCAAGCACCCGCCTCGCTACCAATTCCAGATTTTTCTGATTAACGGAAATTTCCAGACCTCGAAGGGAAATTCCAGCATAAAATTGGTGTTTAACACAAACTTAGGTACAATTACCAACCTTCCCGAGGTTTTAAAAATTCAAGTACATTTGGGACTGGGGCCACATTTCTTCTGGTGTCACTTTCCCATTCACTGACCTTTAAAACTCAATTAAAAAGAAAATTCAAAAGTCCTTTTTGAATGGCGACCCCCTACCCAAAACATTATCTCAATTTCCTCTATACTCCCATGGAAAACATCAACAAAACCCAACCAAATATCTGAAATTATATCTCGTTTTTCAAAGTGGCCCACCCCTCTTAGGAGTGGAAGGATAGGGTGTAGTCTTTGTTGTTTTTGGTATATATTTTTGTTCGCAATTCTTTACCACGACTACAAAGTTTCCCTTGAGAAATTTCCCAAAAACAGAGGGGCGAAGTTTTTGAACGTGTCACGAAACTCATAACAATACGAAGTGTACACAGGTTGAGATTGCGTGGTGAGTTTCAGAACACTTTAATGAGCAAGTAATGCTTACGTGTCATCTAGGTAGGCCAATCCGAAGTATTCCTTTTCCTTGAGGTTGAAGTGAGAAGCCACGATGTCAAGGAGTTCTCCAGCGTAGAGTTTAGGCTGAAAAAAAGCATGCCAGAATGTTAAAGCAAAACCATAAAAGTTCAAACAGGTGGGTTGAACCAACCAGGAAAATGAATTTCAAATCAGACAACAACAAAAAATAAGTTGCTGAAACTAGGTCGCTACAGTAAATAATATTAACCACGGTCAAATGTGAATAATAATAATATTGCAAAGACTGGGTTCCCACATCATCCACACGCAATTTACCAGGTGGCTGAACCTCGAAAAACTAGTTTTTAGGTGATGAAACTTTCAGAACCCAACCAAAACGTTCCCAAATTTCTTCAAATTTTGAAGTTTTCGTGTAAAATTTAGAAATACCACAGACATATTCACGGTTTGCTTATTGCAAAACCATTGTGTCGTAACATATGCCAAATTGGTAATTAAAACAAAAACATGATTTCATAAAGTTAACAAATGCGAAACATTAATTCTCAATCAAGATACAGTAGAAGCCCTCTTATCCGTCCCGGTGGTTCGTTGGTTAATATAAAGAGCCGGTTAATCCGGAGTTAATACAAATTATTATATATCAGTAGAAAAATGTAATTTTCTATTTCGTATAAAATTGATTAGTACTAGCAAATTGACAAAATTAATCTATATTTTGAAAATGATTTCTAAAAAGCTATTAAAAGAAATTTTATCAAAAAAATGTATCCGAAAATAAATCCATATTTTGAAAATTATTTCTAAACAGGTTATTAACAGAAATTTTATCAAACAATTAAATTTTTCAGAAAACACGTGTACAGTAAATTGATTTTTTAAAATCAAGATTATCCCACCAATGGGCGGACTTTCCAGGGCGACAACGAGGGGCAAGAGGCCCTTTTAAACATGTCCACTACTTATTCAAATTTTGTAATAAATATCAAAAAATGCAATTAAAAAAATCTATATTTACATTTGTTTTAAACTGCCAATATCGCATACTGTAATTACTAAAAAAATATATGTTTCGCAAAAATGTAAATTGCACCCATTTTCCACTTACGCATTTTTTGAAAATTGTATTTATTTCTTATAAAAACTAAATAGAATTTATTGTGAATTTGCCCCATTTGTCTCCTGTCAACCTATAATTTGGGGACCGAGTCCACTGGCATGAAAGTTAACACCATCACTATCATCACACAAAACTTTCCCAGTTCCCAAATTTTCCCAACAAACTTCAATTTCTTTTCACATTTACAGGAAAAATGTATCTGTTATCTTGGCAAAATTTTCAACAAAAAACCTCAATAGCAATTCTCACCTGAATGAGTATTTCCAACCTGCGCTCGTCCAGGAGAACCACCTGACTGCGGCGGCCCTCCGTCATCTGAAAATACAAATAATTTCGCCAAATTAGCACCTGAAGGTCAAAATCACAAAAACACGCAAAGTCACAACGAGTTTTCAAACAAAAATTGGGATTGTTCGGCAAACTCCCACTCTTTCCAAAACACACTCCACCTGATAACAGAAATGGCGGATCGACCTCCGTATCGTTGACGGCATTATACACTTTACGAAACATCATGACTATTTGTGAACCATTTTATCGTCTGAAAATCAATATTAACACTGAATATGGAGGAAGAACTTGATGCAACTAAGTAAAGTCGCCGAAATTACGCCCAGAGAGACGTACAAATAACCAGAACTTGAACACCCAGTTTAATATTCTTCCAAGCTCCTAAACGAGTTTTCATTTTTATAGATATCTGGGAACGAGGATGGACAAAAACTATTTCTTGGAACCACCGAGGTCAACTCCCTAAAAATTGTCCACTATGGTTCACATACAGGGTGGCTGTGAGAAAAGTTTATAGACAGACAGGTTCACTGCCATATCTTCCAGAGATGATGTCACGTCTACAGAAGCCATTGTAAATTTGTAACCTTCCTAAAATTGATCATTTCTGCCGGAAATTTATTTGACAGGATGGACTTTTGTGACAACTGTCATGTATTGTCCTGATATTGCAAACAAGAGAAGGCTATTACATCAGCTGAGATAAATGCAGTATGTCACTGACAGAGATGAAGTGCCTACATATTGACAGAATACTATTTTTGACAAGTGTATTCAGGGCATTATGTGGTTCTCAAATATAAGAGATGGCTGCTGTAAAACAGCTAAAGACTGCAATTGTAACATCCCCAAAGACAGTGAACTGTCTTCTTGAAACGCTATGATTCCAGGCTGCTAAGCTGTGAAATACTGTCAGGATCCACGCGAAAAACGACTGTTAAGATCCAAAACAATTGTCAGGATCCACGGCAACTGTCAGGATCCACGACAACTGTCAGGATCCACGACAACTGTCAGGATCCACGACAATTGTCAGGATCCACGACAATTGTCAGGATCCACGACAATTGTCAGGATGCACGACAATTGCCAGGATGCACGACAACTGTCAGGATGCACGACAACTGTCAGGATGCACGACAACTGTCAGGATGCACGACAACTGTCAGGATGCACGACAACTGCCAGGAGCCACGACAACTGCCAAGAGCCACGACAACTGCCAGGAGCCACGACAACTGCCAGGAGCCACGACAACTGAAAGGAGCCACGACAACTGCCAGGAGCCAAGACAACTGTCAGGATGCACGACAACTGTCAGGATGCACGACAACTTTCAGTATCCACGACAACTTTCAGTATCCACAACAACTGCCTCGCCATTCTGTTGCCAGAAATGTCAGCATAGGGCGTCCAGTGAATTTTCTGGACAAAATTTAAGCATACTTTAAGGAATTCAAAAAACTTTCCCACGACCAATTGCCACAATATCTTCTTTTTTTCCCCCAGACACATATGAATAAATTTCAAGCAAATGTACAAATAGATGTTATTGTTATTGTCTTTCAAATCTGACTTCAGACTTTTTGAGACCATGCAAAAATGGCAAAAGTTTACAAAGAGGTTAGTAAAAAAAAAAAGAACTTGTAGTTTGCATTAAACATTACTGGGATGACGTGGGTCAGTGACTAAATCCGCCATTTGCCGCGTCATTAGCTCCGATCCCGTAAGCCCTTGGTTACGGGCTCCGGATGACCCAATCCATGATTCATATACACGATCATAAAATGACTCAAATTCACATCCCCTCGAAAAGGACATCGAACGACGAGATCCCGCGAGATTACCGCTTAAGCACCGGGATTTACGAGCCCCGTTGGATTCGCATAAAAATTCGCTTAAGAAGCCACAAATTGGATCCAAAATGCATTCCAGGGGAACCAGGCACCAACGTCCAATGTGAACGGCCATGCGACATCAGTACCCGGGGTACAATGGGGCGGGGATCATAAAAGGGCCAATCAGGAACGAGAAGGGGAGAATTTGGATGCTGCAGACCCCTGAGATGCTCATCGACATGGAACCCTGCCGAATACATATGTTAACGACACGCGTGAAGTGCCTGCTACAACAATAAAAATCATAATAAAATTATGAATATGAAACGGGGAGAAGAGCAATTTAGGACCATCTTAACGGCCACATGAAAAATCCGGATGTAACGAACTGTTAGGGATGAAATGAATGGATAGCTTGTTTACCCTTAGTACATATCAGCATACACTAACACTTGTCTAACAATGGTAATAACAAAGACGTCTTCCAGAACAAGTTGAACTGAACAACTAAATGTTCTGGTTATCAAGTAATATCAAAGGTTAAAAAACTAATATCAATATCACAGTTATAGCTTTGTTAAGACACTTTAGAATGAAGTCATCATTCCTTATTGAAATGATTTGATTGTTGGCAAATCAAATAGTCAACAATCAAATAGGCTATCCAAACTTTCTGCAACAAAACAATAACGGAAGAGCAAACATTATACATCCAGAATGTCGCAATCACCAAAAACTAATTCTTCGACATTGTTTCCTTTTAAGCTAACAAGTTTTCTTGTAACATAAAGTACATTTCCATCAAGCAAGGTTTTTTCTTCAAATAAAAAAAAAGCAATGGTATCCATCCATTATCTGATGACTTCCAGAAACTTTCTGAAAGCATCATGGACAAGCTAGATTTCTTATCTCAAGCACCAGTGGTATATAGTGTACAACAGTATTCATCAAGACAGTTTCTAACAAAAAACTACGCATGTCCCCAGATAATCCAACTTTCTGGATATCCAAACTGCAAACATTTTTTTGTTTCAAACATCAATCGGTAGTTTTCCTTTGAAAGTTATCAAACTTTCCAGAAATTCCTTAGTAAGCTTTCAGCATCTTACCGTCCAGATAAAAAAGCATGCAAGTGTTTTCTGGTATCAATTAGTAATGAAAAATCCCACTAATCAGATTTCTTGTGATGCAGTAGCATGACATCAATGGTAAGAAACCAAACAACCTTCAAGAGCAACCAGATCTTGTACTGTCACTTCAAGAGCAACCAGACCTTGTGCTGTGCCTTCAAGAGCAACCAGGCCTTGTACTGGCCCTTCAAGAGCAACCAGATCTTCAACTGTCCCTTCAAGAGCAATCGGTTCTTGTACTGTCCCTTCAAGAGCAACCAGATCTTGTACTGTCCCTTCAAGAGCAACCAGATCTTGTACTGTCACTTTAAGAGCAACCAGATCTTGTACTGTCCCTTCCAGAGCAACCAGATCTTGTACTGTCCCTCCCAGAGCAACCAGATCTTCAACTGTCCCTCAAGAGCAACCAGATCTTGTACTGTCCCTTCAAGAGCAACTATCACTACAACAATCCAGTATGACAATCCTTCCAGAAACTCGATAAGTTTTTAGCACGAACATCAATGACAGAAAATAGATTTCCAAAAAAAACCAGGAAGCTGGGAAGTCATACTATTCCAAGACATTTCATTGACATTAAGGAAGAAAGACATACATTATTTGAAGGCACCTAACGTGATCTGGAATCCTGCCACACTAATATCAAAGCCTTCGAGAGCAACCAGGTTTTGTACCGTCAAGCATCACTGTTCCTACCGAGTATCCTTTTCATAAACCATCAAGGTTGTCTGGCACCAAAATAGCAACAGTAGAACAAACACACAATCCTTCCACATTAACCAGCATCAGCCAATAGCAAACACGCTGTTATCCTTCAGAGACCAATAGGACTTTCTCCAGAGTCACCATACCTTCCAGCGTCGTGACCAAGTGTCCTTCCAGAACCCTGCCAGGATTGATGCTTCTGTGTACCAGAAGCACTGCTCACCGGGTCCACAAAAAAACAAAACCGTTGTCCTCACCCAGAGGACTGCAGAATAAATGTTCCTTATCCACAATTTTCACCTTGCAAGTACATCTCTCGGTGCCGAAAGCCAAACTGCGGTTAGTCATTCACCGGCAGCCGAAGCAACTGCGGAAGGATGTATATATAATGCCACGATATTGATCAAGTTCTCAAGAAATGCGCCACGATTTCATAAAAGTGTAATATCGAGGAAACGAGAAGAGAAGTAGAAAAGTTGTGACCTCACTCACCGTAAATACCAGAGCATTTGGAAACCAATGTCTACTTCTGACTCAGGAACTCAATAGCGTCGGCCATGTTTTTTAAGGTGGTTTTTTTGGCACATAAAACTGGTGAAATGAATTAAAAACTTTCAGAATTGTTGTTGAAGCAACAACGTGTTTGTAAGCCTTTCTGAAGGTCTTTTTCACAAACAACCAGATGCACTGACAAAGCCCAACTTGCCAGTTTTTGGTTATATTCAGGATGGGAAAATGGGAATGAAATGATTGTGCAACAAGTGAATGATGAATGGTTGCGGATTAATGGGGAGGCGAGTCCACAGCAAGGCAGATAAATGATTTAGGGAAAAGATATAGAAAATTTGGGGGGAAACCAACAAAACAACAAAAAACAGGCGACGGGAGACTATTAAATAGCAGAATTGTGCTTCGACTTGTTATCGCAATGTCATCGGTAATTGCAGCAGGATTATAATGGAATGCATCATAGTGATCATACCAACTAATGTAATATCCTGTTTTTTATTAAAGACCCAATTATCTACCAATAAAATCTTTTAAAAAAATTCCCAACATAACGTATCGCCAACAGCATGTTTGTTGGCCATTTTGCCCCTCCTTTTCTTGGGGGCCATTCAAAAAGGACGTCCTCAAGAGGGGGTGTTGTCTGCTAGAATGTGGATTCTATGTGGACAAGGGGAAGTGGTACCCATACATGTATACCATGCTTTCTTAAGGGCCATTCAAAAAAGGCGTCCTCAAGAAGTGGTTTATCTGCTTGCATGTGGACAAAGGGAAGGAAGGGGTTCCCATACATGTACGTAAACCATGCTTTTCTTAGGGGCCATTCAAAAAGGACGTCCTCAAGAGGGGGTGGGGTCTGCTAGAATGTGGATTCCATGTGGACAGGGGGAAGTGGTACCCATGCATGTATGCCATGCTTTCTTAAGGGCCATTCAAAAAAGACGTCCTCAAGATGTGGTTTATCTGCTTGCATGTGGATAAAGGAAAGGAAGGGGTTCCCATACATGTACGTATACCATGCTTTTCTTAGGGGCCATTCAAAAAGGACGTCCTCAAGAGGGGGTACTCTGCTGGCATGTGGACACCATGTGGATAGGTGGATGGGGAAGCCATTATGGACGTACACTAATGATGGTAATTTTTCAGTTTTTCGATTTTCTGTTTAATTAAGTTTTAAAGGACTGTGCCCATTTGGACACCAGAAGAAATGTGTCCCCAGTCCCAAATATGCTTGAATTTTTAAAACCTCGGGAAAGTCGGAAATTGTCGAAAAATGTCGTGGAAGTGGTAGCGAGGTGGGTGCTTGGGAATTTATAGGATTGGCCTTTGTATGCTTCGACACGTTTTTTGGACACCCTACTTGACAAAAATTAAGGACGTCTATGGGGGTGAGGTCTGTACTAAAATGGACACCATTTGGATAAGGGATAGGGGTCAATTATTGAAGGAATTCTTGAGACGTCCATTTTGAACGGCCACATACATTAGATTTCCAAGATTAACTAATTAATAATTTTTCTCCCATCAATTTTCCCACAAAATGATGAATTCTTCTCAATAAAAATACATAATTTCTACAAAAACCCAACCTTTTCATTGGGATAAACAATTGTTGAAAATACTTTGGTAGCTGCTAACTCCTTGAAAATTGGTTTTACAAAATGACATCATCAGGTATTGGCTCCCCTATTGACGAGATCCAACACCATTTGCCTATTTTACATCCTCGCATGGCCTAAGGATAGTATAACCATTTAAATATTCACATGACGATAGAGCAAAACCCAAACAACAGCCAAGAGCATCAGCTGCACCACAAAAGCAAAACAAAAAACCACGGTTTTTATGAGTTCACCGCCCACTGTTTGCCCAAAACGATTTTTTTTTTGGTACAAAAAATCGTGTGTAATTTGGCCCTGGTAACAATGCATCTTTATGCCATCGCCCCCTTGAGCAACCCCAAAGTTCGTCCAAAATAGGGTAATCAAGTTACCCTATCAGAGGGGTGTCCAATGCTTTTTTTTAGCTGGGGGCCCCAAGGCATCTCCCCACCCCCACACATCTCATTCGCCAAAATCAAGTCATAATTGTTAGCAATTTTGTATGAATTTCTTACCACGGGTTGGAAACCCCTGTTCTACTAACTGAGCCACTGAGGTGGATACTCAACGTATTGAAGTTCTTAAAACTACGAAGTATCTTGAAGTATCTTTGAATATCTATGAAGTATCTTTTACATTTGTTCGCCGAATCTTCCACGAATCAGTTCTGTGCACCTGCGTGCATGCATGGAAAATGTGAACTCGTGCAGGTATTCTTGATTTCATAAGTTCCAAACGTTCATAAATATATTTTTTTCGAATAAAATTAATTTAAAATTCCGAATGGGAAGGAAGGGAAATTTATACCAAGAAAATATTGGAAAAGTAAAAACAGCAAAAAAATGTGTGAAAAAAATGTCAAGATTTTGAGAAACAACATCTTCCACGTTCAAATTCACTCAATTCACGTCTTTTATGCATTATTTTACATGTTTGTTAGCAGTAGGCAAACAAAAAAAATGCTAAGCAAATATTAGCAGTTGACTAATTTTGGGATTAATACATAATCTTTTTTACGGAATTTGATGAACGCTCGAGATGGGGACATTTGTGCAATTAAAACAAATATAAAGATAGGGGCCATTCAAAAAAGGATGTCCCCAAAATTCCTTCATAAATTTACCTAACCCCCTCATAGACATCATTATAATTTTTTTTTTAGAAAGTAGGGTGTCCAGCAAATTTGTGGAACATAAAAAGGCCTAACCTATAAATTTCAAGCACCTGTCTCACTGCCAATTCCACAATTTTTTCTCTATATTTTTCTAATTAACGGAAATTTTCTGACCGCGAAGGGCAATTTCATCAAAAAATTGGTGTTTAACACAAATTTAAGCATAATTCCCGACTTTCCCGAGGTTTAAAATTTTAATTACATTTGGGACTGGGGACACATTTTTCTGGTGCCCCTTTCACTGACCATTAAAACTCAATTAAACAGAAAAACCAAAAACTGAAAAATACCATCATTATATTGGACGTCCATTATAACCGCCCCCTTTCTACATGGTGATAATGCCAGCAGACAGACTCCTCCCCCCCCCTCTTGAGGACGTCCTTTTTGAATGGCCTTATTTATAGTCCATGCTCATTCCAGCAACAACAACAAAAATTCAACGAAATCAATGGTGGCTAACACTTTTGTCCAAGGCTGTATACTGCAGGTAGCTACAGGTACAAGATCTATCATGGCGGACCGAAAGACCCGCTGACCCCGTCTTGGTTCCCCTTTTCAAAAATTTCAAGGTTGCCAGGGTCTTTAATAATGCTCGCACATTGGTTCAATCAACTTTTGCTGAACTGAGGTACAGCAAGGAGCAGGGTACAACAGAATTGAGAGCACCAACTGTATAAAAAACAACATTAAATTAAAGTAACAGTTTTAGGATTTCAATAATTTATAATATTAACAAATTTCATATAAAATTTCACCAGATGGTGCCACTGTACAATACCATTTTTAAAGGAAAATTCCTACGGCACAACACAAAACCCCTTGAACTTATAAAAAAAATCGGCCTGTTTTTTACTAGAGATAAGCCTCGTGGGAAAACATTCCTTTCAACATGAGGGCAACAAATCAAAATAATAATAAACAACAACAAGAGCTTGCAAATAATTACCAAACATTAATAAAATACGGCAACAACAAACGACGATGGAAAGTTTAATTTTCGCATTTTCGGAAATACTTGTAGCATGACATGAAAAAAGGAGCAATTACTCAAAAGTGTAATTTGGAAGAAATAATTGTTTTAAAATTATCATTAATCTAGAGCTGTAGATTAAAAGAAGTTTTAATAGGATACGATAATCCAGACCTAAATGTTTGCTGTTCAGTTAAGCGTTAACAACTATATTAATACATAACTAAACAAGATTCTAGCTGCGTTCATGGAATACATTTCATCTTATTATCTGAAAACCAATTTGAATATAATTTATATAAATGTGCATGTACAACGAGCAGCTCATGGCATTGGGCATGCACATCACACATTTACATAAATTTATCTAAAGTGGTTTTCGGCAAGAATGAAATAAATTATCTGACCACAAATAAGTACATACTGAATAACACCGTCCTCCAGAAACGAATTTTTCGACTTCCAAGTTCTAAGACTTCTATCAAACTTCACTGACTATTCCAGATCTAACCAATTTCCCTGACTATTCAAGGTCTACCCAACATCCCTAAATATTCCATGTCTACCCAAGTTCCCTTACTATTCCAGGTCTACCCAACTTCCTAGACTACTCCAGGTCTATCCAACACCCCTGACCATTCCAGGTCAATCCACATTCCCTGACTTCCCCATGTCCAACAATTTCCCAGACTACTTCAGGTCTATCCAAATTCCCTGACTACTTCAGCTCCATCCAACTTCCCTGACTATTCCAGGTCTACCCAACTTCCCAGACTACTCCAGGTCTACCCAACTTCCCAGACTACTCCAGGTCTACCCAACTTCCCAGACTACTCCAGGTCTACCCAACTTCCTAGACTACTCCAGGTCTACCCAACTTCCTAGACTACCCTATGCCCACCAACATCCCAGACTACTTCATGTCTACCCAACTTCCTAGACTACTCCAGGTCCATCCAACTTCCCAGACTACTCCAGGTCTATCCAACTTCTTTGACCATTACAGACTATTCCTGACCAAATACCAATTTTTCCAAGTCTGAAGAAACCATGAATAACGACCGGTATTTTATCCGGGATAATTTTTACATACTCCTGGCATATTTTTTCTGAAATATGTCCGAAATTATCTTTCGACTCTTACAGCTTTAATCACATTTTAGGCATGTGGCCTTATCGTGCCTTAATTGGCACGATACACCAAAACAGAGTAATACTTGAATAGCAAGCAAGAACTACTACCCAATGTCAAACCCTAGTCAATATTTAGCAAATTGCAGGAAACCGAAAGTCAACAGATCAAGGTCTTGACCAAACGAGCCATCTCGTGATCGGTAAATTCCGATCCAATATCAAAATCTGCATGACTGGAACCATATCAGTGCGGCCCAACAGGGATAAAATTACAAGCACAGGATGTCAGAATGAATCTACAGGAAGTCGAAATTGCAAATTTCTATCGAATCCTAACCTCAAATCGTATTATTAATGAAATAGTACAGAACAATATATATATATAGCATTTTGCATTACAAATTTCGCAACTACCAATGTGCTCAATTTAGATACGCGTCATATTTCCGTGGGGGAAGAATTTTCGTCCTGAAATTGAATTCGTTGAACGGCGAAAACTATTTCAGAATAAGGAAACCAAACGAATAAATACAAAAACTGCCGAATTCAATATATGAATTGGACGCAAGTGTCATTGAAATCATACCAGGCTATTCACCTCCACTATTTGTAGCAACCCAGTCAATTTTTCAGACTAACATACAGAATATGAATTGCTTTATCAATGATGGCAGTGACGTCAGTGATGGATTAGTTTGAAATAAAGCTTCTAGAATGAAATATTTGGCAATCAGTGATTAAAATGTGTCACGTAGCCAACCATTACTTTGGACATGTGACCTGAATAAATTCCTAAACTTATTAGTCATCAGGCATACATTTAGGTTCAATGGTACACACTGCAACAAATAGATTTCTAATCACCATACTTGGGAAAATTTGGACTTATGAGTAGTACTACTGATTACGATTGCACTGGAATCTTACTCTATAGTACAAGTAGAGTACATGTAATCAGTAGCCGTATGAAAAAACTTATGCAAATATGTACTCATGTGCAGAAATACTGATTACGAGTACCTGTGGAATCATACTCCATAGCATGAGTTTTATCGTAATCAGACTTGGGTAAGTAGTACTCATGGATACGAGTACCGATTACGAGTACGGCGGATTGTAAAAGTAGTGTTTTGGGAACTCCATGTATTGTAAACACAGTTACACATCCTCGTTACTCAAATGTATAATATGGTACTCAATTACTTTAGAGTACTTCTTTCATACTCGATTATACTGGTTTTCAGATTAGGTTAGTACATACTCAAGTACATTTTTGTAATCGAGTGCATTGTACTCGTACGTTTATAGAGTACATTTGCATTCAATTACTTTTGTACATTTTGTATTCAATTACTATGTACTCAGTACTCTTTAATGGTTACTCAAATTCATTCAATGTACTTAATTACTGCCCAACACTGCTAATCACCATAATTGTTGCCCTGACTGCCCTAAAGTTCATCCATGATTCGTAGGATTTTGCAGCGGCAACTAAAAAAGTTCCAATTGATTGAATCTACAAAAGATAATTCTTTTTGTGTAGTTTGATGTCCAAAAAATTAAAATGTTTGTTATTAACATGGACACCCTTCATTTAAAAAAAAAAAAACAAGAACAGGTTTTAAACACAGATTAGCTGCATACACCAGAGGAGTACAAAACCCATACAGTAGGTCATTTACCTGTATCTTCACTTGGTTGATAAAAACTTACTTATTTGCCCAAAGGTTCACACAGGTTTACGATAACACCGACAACCATTACACCTAGAACTTAGGTAGGGAAGGGAATTCATAATCAGTTAATCTAAAAAAACACGTTTTATTTACATCTTCGATTTTAAGCGACAGCGAGTGTGAAGGGGTTCTAGCATAGGATTGAATGAATTTTAAACTGAAACAAGTTTGGATTTAATAGCAGGAACTTGTGTCGCTTTTCAAAAAGCATTAAAAAGGGAAAGTGTTAATATCGCCACATTTGCATATAGGACGAAATCTACAGAAGTATTTGAGGTGGGCTTGCAACTAATAATATTCAAATCGCGAAGAAAATCTTCTGAATTTTCTTTTATATACAATGGGGAGGGGGGGAGGGAAGGTCCAGAATCGTGGGGTCACAATTGGGTGGACTATTTTGGCCATATATTTAGGATTGCCAATATTATGCAAGCAGAGCCGAGAATTGCCCATGGTAAAATTCCATTTCCTAAAACAGAAAAAATTACCCAGACGGATTTTTACCTAAAAAAAATGGCATTTTTAAATTCAGAATAAGGCTAATTGCATTTCTAAAACAGAAAAATCGCCTTTTCACCTTAAAAATCGCTCTTTTACTGTAAACAAAAACTAATTTTTACCTTAAAAAAATAGCAGTTTTACTTTACAAAATGGTGGATTTTTAGCATTAAAAATGACACTTTTAAACGCAAAATAATTGCATTTCTAAAACAGAAAAATCGCAGTTTTATTGCAAACAAACATGCATTTTTTTTACCTACAAAATCGCACGTTAACTTTAAAAAATGGTGGATTTTTACCAAAGAAAAATGACACTTAAATGCAGAATAATTGCATTTTGTTTTAAAATGACACTTTTACGTAACAAAAATCGCACTTAAACTGCACTTTAAACTTAAATTCCCCTATTATATTTTTCCAATTCGTCTTGAAATTTGTAAAATTTCTTGGATATGTGAGGGGTTTTATCCACAATAACACCCCCCCCCCCGCATATATAGTATGGCCTTGTTTTCAGGAGATTAAACTTAGTCACCATCTGCATATAAGCAAATAAGCAAATATTGTTATCGCATCATGTAAAATGCTCCATAAATAGCTGGCCTATATGCAAAAGCAAACAATACCCAACTATTACTTCACTTTTCAACCAACTCTCACGGATTTCGTTAGGCCTAACTGATATATAAACCTACATTTAATAATTCACTTTGCCTCTTTGGCTAACCGCAAATCTGCGATGTACTCACCCGTGGGAGCGGTAACCACGTCGCCTTCGCATCCCTGCGACAAGCAGATTTAAAAGACTTCTTGAGTGATTTAAATTTCAACACGAATCTCAAAAGTGTGTTTCTTTTTGCAACAGGCACCATTTTCGAGAGACCTCCTCGTACAAATCGTCTTTCATGAATGGCAGGTCTCAGTGACGTCACACGAGTCTAGAGACATTCCAAATGACATTTTTAGGTTTTGTGCCCATTATACTTTGAAATTTAACCCTTGCTCGAATTAACATATCGAAAGATCATTAACGATATCATGGCTCGGTTCACATTGCCAAACATAGACAAAAATTAAGTAAATTAGGCCAAAGGATTGTCCAAAGTTATTGTTTCCCGCCAATTTTAAATTCGTAAATTAGACAAGAGGCCAAGCTTGGAAGGACTGTCCAAAATTATTGTTTCTCACCAATTTTGGATGGCGGCGGTTGCATACATAAGCAAAACAATACCAAGGCTGCCAAGTTTTACATTACGCATGACTTCTCATTAGCTCATTTTGGAGCCCTCCGTTCGAAAATCTCCCACATCTCATTTTTCCCGCCAATATTTTACGTCAAAAAGTGTCCATAGTTCTTGCTAACGAGTTGATTAGCCGGGATAATACGTTAAGCACTGAAGTCAGTTTATCGATTGTGGCATTTTAGAAATTTAATTAATTAAGCAAATCAAATATTTTTCGCAATGGGGTGCTGTTTTACACATGGATGCAACCTGATCGATGAGGATCGTCGAATACTGGAAATTTTATGCACACAAATTTGGGCTTTTTTCCCCTAAAGGCCCCTACACATTTGAACGTTTCGTTACGTTATGTTGCCTATGTTTCGGCAAGACCCTACACATTTCTATGTTAACTTTTTTCTGACATAAGCTTGCAGCGCCGCCTATTTCAGGATATTTCTCTGCATTCTTGTCCTCTTGCTCTTTCTGTGCTCGGCGTCTGCTATATGAGGTTCATTTTGTATAAAATTTTATCTTTTTCTACTTGTGTACCAAGTGTAAATTAGTTGCCCGACGCTTTTTAATAAAGAATTCCATTTATTAAAAGAACGTCTGCTTTTTTCATCTCTCTTCCCATTAGTCGGAATAGATACTGTTTCTATTCTTTTATGTTGCCTTATGCGTGTCGAAGTCGTTTGCTAGTGACGTCAAAATAACATAGCATAACATAACATAACATAAGAAAAACGTTCAAATGTGTAGGAGCCTTTATTGTACATTTTTCTATACAGACGAAGCCACCTTGACCGTGGTTGGTTCAGCAGGTTAATCCGGAGTTTACAAAAATAATAATAAAATAAACTTAGTTAAAAATAAATGTATTATTCATAGTGTATACTATCGATTAGTAATTAGAATATTTATTTAATCATCATATTTCGAAATAATCTGTGAAAAATGTGTTTAATACCAAAGCCGATTCTTGTTATTCAACGTACTGCAGAAGCGTATCTAAACCGCCGGTTAAGAGGGATTCTACTGTGTTATGTTCTGGCTCAATGGTGTTTCTATAAGCAAAACATAAAAATTATTGTGATAAAGCATAAAATTGATGCATACACATAGGGGCCATTCAAAAAGTACGTCCTGAAGAGAGAGAAGGAGGGGGCTGGCAGGTGGAAGCCATGATGTTATTTTTCAGTTTTTCTGTTTAATTGAGTTTTAAAGGTCAGTGAAACTTGCAATGGGAATTTCAAGGACGCCACATTGCAGAACTTAAGAATATTAGATCATCGTGATCTAGGAAACACGACGTGGGTTGCCCACCTACACCATAGCGACGTCATACTACTATCTATAGTTTTGTACCACATTAATAAGCCTAGATCCCGATCATAAATAACAACTATTCTGACGTCATATATACATATTTGTAGGCAGACCCTGATATTGGGGCTGCCATGGCAATGGCATTGGGTAGTGATAGGCCAGCCGAACAACCTGGAAATAAGTGCATGAAGGATGTGTGAATCACGGTGGTTGCTGTTTTTGGAAGGCATATTTCAGCAGAAATCAGCATTACAAACGCTACAAATATACCGAAACATAGAAAAAAAAATCAAACTAGTCCTAAAATGAAACAATGTCGAACACAGATAAGCACTTAAGGATTGTTGTTACGTTTACCTGTAGCTTCTGGAAAATCTCCTTGTACAATCTGTCCGAACCCATCCTCGCCAAATGCAAATATTTTGTTTTACATAGTACGTTGCTCGAAGACAAAAGTTATTCGTGGAACAGACTTCATTATAATTGAGAAAATGGTTTAAACATCACAAGCGGGTATATTCCCACGGTTTTTCGGCCAGGCCCTGTACCGAAAGGGTTCATTTTCACACAATGGCAATCAGCATAAATCCGAACAAGAAGGGCATTTCACAGCAGCAAAAAATTTTTTTTAAAAAACCAGGGACACTTTTCACCAATGAAATAAAACTTCAAAAGTCATGTTTTATGCGTTTGGTTATTATGAGGCCCCAGGGGGCCTCCGTAATCCCAGGCGCGAAATTGCACTGCCACAATGGCCAAATAAAACGGTACGGAGTCTCTTAAGGGTCGATATCGATGTACGGAATCCCTCAGAGGCCGTGAACATGTTGGGGGATCACTCAAGCACTTAATTTTACAGGAGCACTTCCTTATAGAATGTTATTGAAGCACTTTCTTATAGAATCTTATGGAATCTCTCACTGACAGATTGCAATGGCATGGAATCTCTAACGGAATCACTGAGAGTTGATTACCAGACAGGAATCCTTCAGGAAAACATTAAAAATGTCGCAGAATCCTTGCAGAGTCCCTCAATGGCCACAAGATTCAAAAGTATATAAATCTCAGAATCTCTGCTGTCGACAGGTTAAGTACAACTTGCCAAATTCTCATAAGTACCTCTGCCGTTAGAGGTCTCTTTAATCACATTTTGAGTGACACGAAAATACACTTCAATGGCACCTTAATCTAAACACGTAGTACTTATCCAGTACTTGAGATCGATGTCAGACCCGACGTACTAATAGAGTAATCCTGAATTATGCAATGTTCAGTTAGTGCCAAAGAACAGCGTTCCTGAAAGACGTCTAGCTGAGAGTGATCTCAGACTTGGGATGCTGTCACCGAATTTCCAAGGACTCCTGCAAGTCACACGTGACCATGGCTATCGGTGACGTCACTTGACACGGGGAAAATGTCTCGAGGAAGTTGCCAAGGTGCCAAAATAAACGGTTTTGGGCGTCGGCGTGGGCGTTCCTGCGACATCATCGTAAAACCGTGAACTTTGGCTGGTTGCACAGAGATGATGGTGGCGGCCATCTTGAAAACTTCCGGGAAAATAATTACCAGTAAAGCAAAACAACAAAAAGTTCTTGAAGCATGGTTGTTGTCAATGTCATTCCACCTCCGTCCTGGGACCGCAGCCAAAAGTCAACCAATTAGATTGGAACATCACCACGTGACCGATTGTGTTTTCACGGTCCATTGAAGGTATTGCAGAATTTTGGCAACAGAAAATGTTGATAGTAACAAAATCTGCAAAGTTGTCATGAAAACATAAGCGAACCAGTTCCAGAAAAACAAAAATTGAGAAAATCTAGTCAATTTGTTGTGCAGGTATTTCCAAAACTCTGGCAGGGTGTTCCAAAACTCAGCACAGGTATCAAATTCCAGGACAGGTGGCCACAGAGGTGTTCCAAAACTCAGCACAATTAAACACGAATATCGTCCACACCAATCCAATTGAGAGTTGCCATGAAGAGTGGCATGTGGATTCTAAAACTCACCGATGGCCACAGAGATGTTGAAAAACTTGGCCACAGAGATGTTGAAAAACTTGGCCACAGAGGTGTTCCAAAACTCACCAGCGAGCCAAAACATGGCCGTCACTCCCAACATCACGTTGCCAAATGAGGAGGTGTACAAACTCGCATCTAGGTCGGTGGCATATGGCAGCAAACAATCGCGTAAACACAATAGGTCTGGGGGAAGCAAGCGTCGAGCCATCTCCTCCATACAGCGGCCACTACCTTTCTATCCTGGTCAGGGATGAGCAGGTGGCGTGGCACAGGTGGGAAAAGTGGAATAGAATAAGCAAGAAAAAAAAAAGTACCACAACCTAGTTTGGCATTTTCCCCTCGGTGGCGTTGGTGAATGCGGGCAGTGCAGCTGCAGAGGAGGACGGCCAACCTGGTTGGGATCTGGAGCCGGACTGGTTGGGATGCCAGCACTATAGGCGCGCTCCTCATACCAGAGCAGGTGGAGGGTTGGTGCATTCTGTACGCAACCTGGGGGCATTATGTAAATTGGACGAGGGGAGAAACTATTCGTGAACGTGGTAACTGAGGATAAACCCTAGTAGTAGGTAAAGTCTACTCTGATCAATGGTGGAGCAAGGAGGACAAGTTGTTGAGGAGTTAGCGAAGTCAGGGTTGTTATCTAATGGAACACTCCAAAATCCTAACTCCTGGAAAACAGGATTTTAGTTAAATGTTCAGTTTTGGTCCCGATTCCGTGATGTTATGCCTAGAACAGACCAAAGCAAACGCGAAATAGAAACAAGGTTTCTGCAAACCAATTTGTGGAAACGTGGTTTCATGAACATGTTTAGTTTCACACACTATATGAAACACGAAACTGAAACAGGGTTTTGCAAATGTTTGCGGTATGTGTACGCCCACCAGCTTTCGGCAAACAAGTTTCAGAAAACTGTTTTCCCCCCAAAAATGAAACATTTCGATGATCGCTCAAGACACAGTGTAGACCAAAGGAAACATTGATTGCTTCATGGTCAAGGCGCTCTCAACAAGGGCTTTATACTCCACACGCTACAAGGCGAAACTGAAACAGGGTTTCGCAAATGTTTAAGATATGTGTATGCTCACCAGAGTGCGAGAGTTTAAGGCGGGGCGAAAGCCTATATCAGGCATGTATTTTTTTTTCAAACACAGATTTGGGCAAAGTAATACAACTATGCACAATAAAAAAATTGTATTATGATC
>JAQGAE010000546.1:0-34045 GCA_034696685.1 Julus scandinavius | reverse complement strand
TTGAATGTTTGCATGTTTTATGTTTGCATGTTTTATGTTCAATGTTCAATGTTCAATGCAGTGGAGGAGCCCCTTTAAAATACAGTAACCACGAAACCTGCTAGTACATGTACATGCACATTGTATTCACTTATAAAAAGAATTTTCTGTTCCCCTTCATATTCGTATAAGTGAGACTCCACTGTATTTCAGGATAAATCTTGGAGTTAAGGAAAGTTATTTTTCATGAGAAGTACCATGGCAGATTTTGCTTAACAAAGCCTTATCAAAAAACAAAAAATTCTAATATATATAGGACAAGCATATAGGATGGCGCCCTGTGCATGGGTCACGTTGAGAAATGGGCATACTCAATTATAATTGAGTAGTATTTTTAATGAAGAACACCAGGGCGTCGCCATCTAATTCGATAGGACGCCATGCGGCGCTCCAGCCAGGACCGCTTCATCTCGTCAAAATGTCGCCCGCAACGTGAATTCACCTTATTATGGCAACGGGTCGAATGAGGTCGCCACCAGAAGGGCAAAGAGGACATCGGTGAGGGGGATGACGGGAAGGGGAACCAAGGCACCATAAATCACCTTTTTATTCCAATATTCACGCAATTAGATCAAACACCGTTAGATGGAGCTAGAAACCCATGCCATCATCCCAACCAACTTCACAACAAACCCATCCGTTTTTTCCAAATAATGATCCATCTTTTTCCAAATAAAAAAGAAATAAGAATCTCCGGAATTTTTTCATTAAGTTTATAATCGTCGACAAGCATGCAGATTCACGAATAGGCATTTATTTTTGATGGAAATGAACACAGGCATCGCTAATTTGCGGCTTATTTGGATTTCAATTTGGGTGGCGCTTTTTCATGCATAAAATCATAAAAGTTAATTTTCGTTTAAAAACCCATATTTTTTTTTTTTTTTTTTTTTTGCAGTATCACATTTTCGCGCGAACATTAGCTGTCACTAACTTGAAATGGCAGCTTGGTATTACAAAAATTAATGAATATTTATAAAAAAATTTTTTTTTTTTTTTTTTTTTTTTGCAAAATATTAATGAAGTATATTTGACAGCACGTTGGCCCCAACTCCATTGTCGTCGTTTTCACCCTTATATAGCATCAGGATTTTCTTTTTATACAGGTTTGATTTTTTTCATATTTTACCGAAAATGACTTGAAATTTATGCAGATTCAGCAGGAAAATGTCGGGGGTTAAAGATCACTGGATAAGACATCCAGGTGAGGGTGGGAAAACATCTCAGTGTGGGAAAATAGAAAACCCCTCGATGACACCGTGTCAAGAGATTTTCGTCTATTTTTTTGTTAAAAAAGATGACATCTTTTTTATTTTATACTATTATATTTTTCAGGTAAATCGTCCTGACCAGCGCCCGGTAGGGGGTACCAACGTCATGTAAGGGCGTGATGTATTTACTATAGTGTTGGCCCTCAAATTTTGTCAACGGGATATCCGCTTACTGGCTTCGCTCATTATTTTAAAAATAACATTTTTGCTGTTTGTAAAGTCGCAAATTCGTAATTGCTCAAATGGGTGCAATATCCAATCCCCAATATGGCGGACATATAGATACCCAAGGTGGAGGTGCAGCATGATTACCGATAAATCATCGATTGGTACATATTGCGATGGGACGAAAGGAAACATGTTTTAAAAGGTCTCATTTGAAGAAACACAAAATTGTGAAAAAACTTAATTTCCTGTTTAGAATTTTTAATAAGAAAACCACATTCTGTTCTTAATGCATTTCGTAAACGCCTATTTATTTGTAAAACATCAGTTCCCAAGCAAATGATTTAAACATAACTGCATTATTATACGAAACAATAACCACTACATAGGTTTATCGTTTAAAAAGTTACAAAGTATTGCAAAGATAAAAATGTTACCTGTTAATTTCTCATTAAACACAGGACATAATATTAAAATGTACAATTAAAATTGAATTAATGCCAAAATAAAATGATATTAGAAAAACTTAAAGCAATTAACAACTTGTTGAGAAAAATCAACTTTCCAAATGAAAATTAACTTTGTTATGGGAAATTGGGAGTTTTGTTTAAAAAATAAACCAAATTTAGAATTGAAACTTAAGGAGATTTAAAACACCCTGCCTGTCCTCACACAGGCAATGCCATTATTATGATAAATTAATCTGATTATTAAAAGGTTTTTATCTGTAAACCTATTTTTAAAAACAGCTCAATCTTGTAAAGATATTTTATATAAAAATCGACAAGTACATGAACCCTTTAGAACAACATATATTGATTACATTTTTTCATTTGTGAAAGTTAAAAATGTCATAATGAAAAAATTATGATAATATCAAGTATTTTTAAAATAAATTTTCGAACATTTATTTTCTTGGAAAACGCGTCGTTAGAAAAATGAGGACGTTTATTTACATTGTTGTTTACTATTTGTATTTTTTTAATATAAATGTGGTTCTGAAATTTAAATTTAGGACAATTTGTTTTCATTTCTGATAACTACAGTATTCTGTATTTACCCATGCTACTTTTTTTTCTTCTAAAATATATAAAATTTCCAAAAGATCTACAAATATGAAAATACATTTTCTCCGAAATATCGTGTAACTTACAAAAAATCTTTACAAGTAAGTATTTAAGCACAAGTTGTCATGCATGGTTTCTACACATATAGTAAAACAAATACCAAAAAAATGTCAAAGTTAAAATAAAAATGTGCATTTGGACTGTATAAACCTAGTCTAATTATGAAAATAGTACAAATTTATACAAAAATCACATATTTAGAAAAACAATATCTAAATTTGCAATTAACATGTTGCAACCATGTTCATAGAGTGGTTTTGGTATTTTTAAAAAGCGTTTCTAAGGAAAAACATAAAACCAGGAGCTTGAAGGATGAGACTACCATAATGTATACATGTATTTAGTATTCCTATATGTTCCAAAGGGCCTTCGCCTCGTAAAGGACCACCCTGGTGGTCACCCTGTATTAAAACGTGCATTGGGGTCGTCTCCGTGTATAATTTCGTCGTCTCCATATTAATGTTTCCTTTTGAATTTGAAATGATTTCGTTATTTTTTCATCGTCCTAATAAATTCCAAGGTGTTCAACCAATGATGACACCTAGAAGCCGGCCGCGTCATTTGCCGCCTATGAATTTTAATGAAAATGTCGGTCAAAACGACGTCCGGCTTCTGTCCAAAACAACATTTCTTATACGGCAAAAGCATTACTCACAGTGCTTGCGAATCGTCTTTTACTCGAAAACTTGTTTTTCTTAGAAATTAACTGCAGCGTATTACGCATGTATTTATTCCATTCTCGTCAAATTATGCGCATTCGCGATGGAACGCAACTATTCCGAGAATTTTACTTTGAAAATCAAATGATCGAGAGAGACATTACAATTTCATATGTCTGTTTCCACTTTCAGAACTTTCGATTACGCATATAAGACGGAACAAGTAAGCCATTCTTTCGCATAAATACACCAATCTGGATAATGGTTAAAACATGAACAGAGTGATTCTGCAATTGGCATTTTCTTTTAATTTATTTAAAATTGATTAAGTTTGGATTAAGTCGAGCTTTAAGGAAAAGTTTTTACTCAAATAAGATTTTAAAGAGCGATTATTTAAATATTTGAAAAACGTGTGTTCAGAACATATGGCATTTGTAGTCTAAAACATGAACTAATAGAACAACAATATAAAAAATACTAATGAATACTTTCTTCGAACTTTTTACTTGATTGCCATGTACTAAAGTAGAATGCTACTAAAAATAAAGCTCATAAAACAAAGATTCTCAACAGTGAGAAATATTATTAATGATCAATTGTCGGTTATGCCAAATAGTTATGATTAAATTTAATCGCCGATTTACCATGCCAGGGAATCAAACCCAGTTATAGATCGTTGAATGAGTCAACCTCACAGAAAACAGTGTTTTAACGGACCGTTTATCTATTATTTTTCATCATTGTGCATCTCCACCCAATACACTGCATACATAAACATGTTTTCAGGTGTTTTTATTTTTCGGTATCTCAAAGCCGTGCCACACGCTAATACCATAAACATCGACCTCGTTTTATAAACATTCGAGTTCCACGACAAATAAATGCGTATATTTCACAATTGTAATGGCGCTAACAGAAAACAAAATCCCTCGATAAGTCTAGAATATATTACCCTTGGATTCCAATATGGCGATGAAGTGCCATCTATGATCTTGGCATCGCCAATCAACAGTCGTACGTTTCCATAGACCGCTAGGTGCGCTGCAAACCATGGCGGTTAAAAATATTCTTATTCAAATAGGACTCAATCATCAATGCATAAATTGCAAAGCTGGATCGTTGAAAATTTTGTCAAAATTAGTAAAGTACAGCTCGAACTGCTGTATACAGCTCCTATATCGTTTATAATTAACTTCTGTCATAATTACAGAAATTAATTACTGAAACATGACTTTTATATTTAAGTTTTATCCCACCTATAACTTATTGGTTTATGAGTTCTACAAGCTTTTAACAAAATCATAAACCTGCGTTTTTTCGAAATTTTCATGTTTTACCTTTAAAATTACATATTTAAAATCAGCGACATTTTCGACTTACCCTGTATATTTTAGTTCTTAATAACGCCGCTCAGAGGCACCACAAAGCAGATCGTTTGAATATTTGCTGCGAGGGTAGCAGAACGCATAATAATCATGTCAAGATGGCGGATGGGTAATGGTTTTATTTCTTCTGCAGAATTCCCTTATTTTATTTTGCTAGTAATTTTATTAAAATGCACGGATTATGACAACCTTTCTGATTACTTATTTGCAGAGGTTCGAACTGGTGGGACAACTGGCTTCAGACAGCGAAGGAAAAGGTAAGCCACAATATGGCAGCGTAGTCGTGTTTTGGAAAAAAAAAACGTCACCTGATTATTGTGTTGGCAATGTTTATTAACTTTTGGCCACGGGGAAAAGTTTAAAGAAGAATTCTTGTCATCTTGTTTATTATGTGGAAAAAGGATATTTTTGCGCACGCCTAAAATTACGTTTACACAACAACTTATCGTTGAAATGCCTACGTTAAACGAGTTTATTCTAGCAGCTAGGTCAGATCAGGTCACCCTTTGAATGGCTAATTGTTTTGGTTTTGTTTTGGTTTTAGGGTTCATCAGTGCTGGAATTTATGAAAAAGGACTTGGATGAATTCACAAATACGATTCAGCAAGAGACTTCGACTTTGGTGAGCTCGACAGCTGCCTCCCTCAGAGAAAAACTTCGTGTAAGTCTAGGAAAATTCGTGATTGGGCTTTTGGGTTCTCTTGTACAAATAATTGTTAGCAGATTAATTGAGGTTTTAATGACTACGGACGCGAATAATGTCATCCTTTAAGAATGGTCAGAAAATCTGTTGTAGCTTTGTAGTTTTACGCAGACGCAATTTCATGTAATCGTATCGAACAAGTTTTTGATCAACTTCCGTTTAACATTAATATTGATCAGGTCGAAGAAGACGAGTCCACTGCCAGTGCAGTAAAGCGAAGCGTGTCTGAGATTTTCGGCTCTGTGTCCAATGCTTTGGTTCTCCCGAAAGAGCCGAACGAGGACGAGGCGTTCGTCATCAAGGATTCCCAGCCAGTGATTTTGAACAGACTCGAGGTATTTTTTTTACTGTTTCATCTGATCAGCATGTTGTCAAGTTTTTTGCATAAGCGAATGAACGTGTTGCATTCTGCATTTCAGCTAGAGTTGCTGCTAATGCGGCGAGATGCCAGCACCTATATGGAAGAGCCCTCTGACCAAGAGGATTACGAAGCCTGGCTTTCAACCTTTGACCTGGAAAGCAAACAGGAAGAATTGACTGAACTGATGGCTTCACACACGGAAGTGCGGGCTCTATACAAGGAAATGGTGCCGTCCTGCGTATCGCATATTGTTTTCTGGCATCGTTACTTTTACCATGTGGATCAGATTCTAAAGGTGGAGGAGAAAAGACTGGCTACGAAGAAGCAAATATCAGGGTCAAAAAGTAATATGGATTTAGAATTTGATGAAGGCAAGTCACTGTGTTTGTGATGGAATCTGGTTGTACAAATAGATTTCAACCAAAAGTCACCCTGTTGATCTTTATGGACCCATAATGGCATGATTTACTGCTTTGCAGATCATGAAATGAGTGGTCACGTGTTGACCTCCCAGGAGACCGATCGTATTTTGGACGACTATCAACGTGAATGCGAGGAAATGGAGGCTCGTGCCGATCAAGTGAATCTTAAGGCCTCACAGTCTGCATTCGAATTCAGTATTGCTCATGAACTGGCATCTGCCAATTTTAGAGAAAACCCTACTTCCAGCTACGAGATGTTGTCGGCACCCGATCCCGAAGATATAAATAATTCCGTTAATTTTGATTCTGGTGATAGTGAAAATAAGAGCAATGTCACAACGCCTGAAAACACTTCCATTAGCAAACTGGAGGAACCTGTCCATGATACAGAGTGTGCAACACTAGATTCAAACACCCCTATCTCAGAGAAACCGCCTTTGGATTCCAGCTCGTCAAACAGTAGCAAAGGTACAATCAATTTAATCAGTTAAAATATAGGCGAGGGTCCTCTTGCACCTGGGAAGTCGTAAAGAATTAACAGGTGTTTTTCATTACGCTGATGATTTTTGCAACGTGCGCTTAATTGATTCGTGAAAGCCAGTGTTTTGAAGTGGAAAGTTTTGAAAAATATTTACTGGAATTGTTTTCTACGTTAGATTTGTTTATTCGTGTATGCTTGCGAGTCTTTGATAATAAAAAGTTCGGTTAGGAAAATTGGGCTTAAAGTTATAAATTAGATTTATTTTTGTTTTAGAGGTCTTTGTGAAACTTCGTGCATTCTGCACATAATTTAGATGATCAAAATAAACCATATTTAACTATTTAAAAAATGACAAATTTCGAAGATATACTTTTAACAAAAGAGTACAAATTTCAAATCTTGGGGAAGAATTTCTACTTTGAATTTATTAATTCACAGCGCTGGATTTGATAAATAAATAATGTACTTTAAAAAAAAAAAGACCTATGCAAAGCTATCGTTAATGATTTAAGCAGGAATCTGAAATCGCTACCCGATTTCAGTTTCAGATGGAAGCACTCTGGACGACGAATGGGAGAGGGATTTTGACATCGGCGTCACCGATGAAGACGTACAAAGGGTTTTGCAACAGCAGCAACAAATGGAACCAAATGCTAGTCCGAACGTTGGCAAACAGGAAGACGAATGGGAAAAATGGCAGTGATGACGTCACGAGATGAGCTCGGGTTAAATCCTACTTTAAATATAACCCCGTTCGAATAATTTTTGCTTACAAATGTTATTATTTCTCACGTCACGTTTTAGTATTTTATATTTCTTTGCACTAGTTGGCTCGGTGCTTTACTCTTATTCAAACGATTTTAGTTTTGAAGGCGTGCCCTCAACTGGAAACACGTCGAATGTAGGTTATTCGCATGAGCTAAGAGCGGTTTTTACATATGTGTGTGCTGTTATATGCTGTATTGCAACCAGAAATGCATTTTTAACGTGCTGAAGTGATTTTTTTCTTTTTTTGCAAATGGCATCAAAAAAAATATTAGTGTAAGTAAGAGTATTTAAAACTCTGTGAAGATGTATTTGACAATTTCTTTTTTCGTTTGAAACAAAGTTTTCATCGAACTTTGTACAAAAACTTGATAATAAAATCTGCATTAAAGTACATTCGCGCGTTTTTATTGTATCATTCCTCATAAATCAGATTTCCCTGAGTAAGCAAGGTAATAACAAAAATATGATTCTATTTTTCACTGAGACGCATGGGAAATTTCATGCGATAAAGGATTAACAAAACCGTTATGGTATGTATGCTATCAGATTGTAAATAAACGCAATATTTGCATGAATTTCATTCAGTGAAATTATATGCCATAAACACAACGTAAAAAAATACTGTTTAGAGGATAAATAATTTATTTAGAAATGAGAGAAAATTGAAGATGAATAATACAAATCGCCTAAATTTATTGAAATTTACAGTATTTAATTGTATGTGTATAGCTTTTAATGCAAAATAATTCAAGCAATGCGATTGTGCAATTATTATTTAACCCATTTCTTAATGGTAAGTAATTAGCCCCGTATGTTAGGTATTTACGAGCAATGTGGAACAAATCCATACGGATCTTGATTATTTTAAATGGTCGAAAAGTAAATTATAAATCTTAACTTTTCAATTATTTGGCTTTGTTGATTATTTTAACTTAATTGGTATTTCTGCTGGAACAACCGGTTTGCTCTTCCATCCAAACTAGGAAATTGCGCGTCAACTTTATTGTGATTCTGGACACGTAACCTGCACCAGTTAACCAAAATTTCACGATTTTGCGTGTCCTCTTTTTAAAGGTCACTATTACACATTTAGGAGATTTAAGTGCAAATTAAAGCAAGCCTTAGGATGAGGACGAGCGCATGCATACTACCTATTAATTATCATTGATCGTCAATCAAGTCTAGCTGTGCAACTCAACTTGACCTGCATTTAGTATCAAAATACCCTACATTTCAAATTTTAAATTTATAGATTTGATTAAAATGTGGTTTGGGTAAAAAAATGTTATTAATGCACTGGCGGCTATTTCGTGTTAGTTCACGAACGATAAACTTTGAATATTGTAGCATTATACTCTCGTTGAAGAAAATCCCATCTTTGCAAAAATAAATAACAATAAAGTAAAAAGGTTGTTCTTATGACTAAGAGTTATCTGATATAATTCACCTAATCTTAACATCTAATAATTTAATTTAAAGTAAATATTTGTTACAAGTGCGTAAGCTGGTCAAAAAGTAATTTTTTAAATATCAAATTCAATACAATGATTACAAACAATTTACGAAAATAGTATTAATCTTATAAAAGTTGTTACCATGAAATTTATAAACCCTAAAGGAATTGTAAAATAAATAAATGTCAACATTTCAAGAATAATTTATAAAACAACTAACTAGTATACCGTATCTTCGCAAATTTGTACATTGCCGGTAATGACTTTATGACATGTAATTTTTAATTTAAAAAAACCAGTTTTAAACAACTTGGGAGTAAAATTGTATTCGAAGATTATTCTTAAAAAATTGTTAAAAACGCTTATATTATTGTATGACTAATTTATTAAAATTTATTTCAAATAATCATGTATTTTATGCCATTAACACAAGACGGCAGTGAGTGGCCATTCATTTTTGGATGTCCCTTTGAACCAATTTAAATCCCTGAGTGAATCCATTCCCGAAAGTGTATAAATGCGTGTAGAGATGCATTAAAAATAAACGAGTCTCGCTCGGTTAACCTTCTTCCTGCGGCAACGCCGTGTGTTGTTGTGTGAAGCAGAGGCATTGCTCTCGAGTGGGCCATTTGGTACAGGTGCTTCGGTGGTACCGCTCTCTGCTCATCATATTTCACCATGTTACGAAAGTGCTAAAGCCATGTGAATTCCGCTCGGAATACACGAGAGTTCAAGTGTGCGCCAAACTAATGCTGAATCGAATATGTTCTAAATGACATTAACTTAATCCTGGATTAGCTATCAAAAAACGCGATGAAAACAATTTGGAGGAAACGAAAACGAGCCAGTTTTGGAACCTGCCTACTTACGTTATTAGCAGTCAAAGTTTGGGTAAGTATTATGATAGTTATCACAAATAATTCAACGAAATTCCTTCATTTGAACAAGACTAAAACTTTAATAACTAGTGTAATCAGTTTTATATAAATTCATTTCCAATTTTATTTTTTGTTGGAAGAAAAAATACACACAAAACTGTTCAGATTTAATTTCTCGAAATCATGTTGATTAAAAAAACAATTCAAAAAGATTATGTTTTAGTTTGTGGTTTGAAAATACTTATAAAACACGTGTGCTTGTATTGGCAAAGTTGGAGGAAGTTTAGTTAGCAACTGTGGGTGTGTTTCTTCCGTTTGTTTCTAAACTGAAGCGTTTGTATGACTATGACAAGACTGAAAAATGTGTATTCCTTATAAAGAATGGCATACAATTTCGCAAAAGATCAAAAAATACACGAGCTCAATTTTATAAGGTGATCCTGCACCAATTTGATACAGAAATGTATAGCTGTATACCTAGTATAACAAGTGTTTCCATTATTTTGACTTCCTTTTGGAATGTCAAGAGGTTCAAAATCTTTCCAGATTGTTGTAAGAACCACAAAAAGCATGGAAGAAATCCAAGTTTGCGATAGAAATACATTGTATGTCAATAGTTATTTTCAAACAATTATGATTTCAAACATGGGGTTTATGAACTATAATTGCAATTCTAAAACTTTTATTACAAAAAGACAAACCTGAAAGTCTTTTATGCCAGACAATACAAAAATAAATGGTATTTGTACATCAAAGAACCTGATTTACTAGAGGACATTAGACTTTTACGTTAATTATATCTGACCTAAATTTAAATTGTTAATAAGTCGAAAAAACAACACCACTCTCGCATACGAACACTTCGCTAAAAAAAAGTAAAAAGCATATGTGAAGTAGAGATTTATCTTTCACACAGTGTGTATGTAGACGCTTAATTATAAGTTGAAATCCGATCTCATGATACATTATAAAACATCATGTGATCCAGCAGGAAATTTGCATCAAAATTTTCAATGCCAGAAGAAATTCCAATTTATGTATTCTATAATTAAACGGAAATAGGATGTAGTTTTCACATCCGGGCGATTCAGTTAAGCGATTCGTTAACCCTAACTCGGAGAGAGGCCCGGGAATTTAATTCTCTCGTCACACGTATTTTCTGAATTATCCTACTGTAAATCCTAATCCAATATAGACGCGTGCTTAAACGAAAATTCTCCATTAAAGGAAATCCCACGTTGGGAAGCACAGTTTCCACCAAAATCACCCTTGTTGTATACACTTTTTCAGTTAATCCTACTAACATTAGCTGTAGTCACGGAATGGATTTCGTCTTAATGTAGTTAAAACGCATATAGGTGAAAAATAGTTAAAATCCATTCCAAAGACAACTTGCTGAATGTCAGTTTGCAAATTTTTGATATTGCAAATTACAACTTTGTTACTTTTATGCATCATAAGTGAAGCTATGATTTCAAAAAGTATTTATATAGCTTCATACATTTCCATACTTGTTCTCTATATTCAGTGCATCTAAAATTGCATTACAAAACATTCGAAAATTCTCAAAAACTACAATCCAAATCATAAACCGCTGTTAAGATTTTTACTACAGTATTGAGAAAGGGTAGTATCTGTAGTTTCAAATTCGATTTCTTTTTTTTAAAAAATCATTTATTCGAATAATACAGATATGTTTCTTTATGTGAGAGGCTGGTAGCTCTAGCCGGAAACGTTAATTTCGGAGGATGTGAATGTACAGTATCACCCTAATGAAAATGCGAATGAAATGTCTAAGACTCGGTATATACTAATAAAAACGCTTATTGTTTCAAAGTAATTACTTTCGTGAAGCAAATTGGATTAATTTCACTCGGTTTAACAATGAATAAAAAAACAATAATAAACTAACAACTATGGTTTTACTATGGTCCGACTGTTTTAATATACAATCCCCTAAAAAAATTCAATTATTTGGTGTCCTGCTAAGCATGACCACGACATAAAACTAAAGCAAATTAAGCGGACACAAAAAAGAGAACAAAAATGATTTGAATTTTCTATCAGCAGTATTTAGAGCGTTGCATTACAATGTGTTTTGAAGGTACGAAGGACCGTTCATAAAATATGCGACGAAATGTTGGTGAACATTGAAATGGAAAAAGGACTTTTAACAATTCGCAAATATTACTTTCAGCTCGTTGGGTGTGCCCTTATCGGTTATATGGCTTGGGTGCTGGCTACCTCGGTCACAGTCAGGCAATTCCTTTCTGGGAGTTTGGTAAGTTTAAAAAAAAATTGGCCATGCAATTAGGCTTTACCTCTACATGAAGTAATTTACAATAGATAAATATACTTTTAATGTTTCGAATATGGCGTCATTGTTAGCTACTTACTGTATATTTACCATATATTCAGATATTCACCTACACCGTCATTGGAATTGGATTCCTTCTTTTTATTACAGGTACGTTAATATGTACCTTATTCGTAAATTGCAGCATGTACATTTTATTAATTCCATTATTTATGTAAACAAAACTTTAGGTTTGCTTGGATGGGTAGGCGCATCGAGTCGCAGTGCGTGTATTCTTCGCATGGTAAATATTTTATTTTATTTTTAATACAACTTTTAAACAATTTGGATCTATACAGATCGCATATCTCTATGAATCAGGACTAAAATCTAAATATCAGGAAAAAATTGATTCTAACTTATCCAATCAGTTTATAAATTTCTCGAGTTAGTACAACAAATTGATAGGAGCTAAACTTTACGTTGCTCACACATTTTACTAAATCATGTGACTTAGCAGGTTTGAGCATCCAGTTTTTTCTATTCAATATAAATTAAATAAAAATTTCGCACGAAGTAGTCAAACAGCTAGTTTTGGTCTACTGACCTAAAATCTTATCGTTTGTTGATGTGTACGTATAAACTAACAAGAAAAAACTATAGAGAACCAAGTTGCTGGCTCAATTGGATAGGAACTAAACAATTATGAATCGAGTTAGTTTTTGCTGTTCAACCGAGCGCTTAATCGCAATTCATTCCGTTATAGGCAGCGCAATATCAAAATTGATGGCATTGTTGTGTGCCACTGTCGCGTACTCAGAAATCAGTAAATTGGCCTACATTCCAACATAAATTAACGCTGCCCTCACTCAACTCTGAAGTGTTACCCCTATATCGTGAGAATGCAGAAAAATTCAGAACAAATCCTCACAAAAACACTTGATTAACTATTAGAGTATCTTGAACTCAAATTCCATAAATTAGAAACATCTGCTTCTTGCATATTTCCTGTTAGATGATGAAGCGAAATTTCAGCATTTACCAGTAACTCTTCGCCAATCCATCGTGTAATAAAAATTGTAAAAAAATGGCACAAAATATAGAAAGGAAGACCAATTTTCCAAAACTATTATTGCTCACTTCAGATATATGGTTATAAACCTTTTACTGCAGCTATTACGCCAGTATTAAACATATAATTCAGAAGTTTTAAAAATACTAATAAATTAAATAACACATCCGTTTTCAGTACATTTTTGCCGTTGTGTTATCCATCGCCTTTGAAGTGGGTGGCATTTTGACACTCAGTATCTTAAGGATAGATGTAAGTAATCCATTTGCAAACTGGTATTAAATGTATTCACCGTTAGATCGATATTATAAGCTAACTTATTTAATTCCAGATGAATGACATAATCGAGAACGGTTGGGGTCAGGTCAACCAAGCAACGAGGAATGCAGTCCAAAACAATGTAATAAATAAAATATTGTCCATTTCTTGTCAGTAAAGCAACTAATGATGAATAATGTATTGTATACGTTGCTGATATTTTCGTAAGGTTCGATAGGTTTAGTATAGTGTTCAACGACGCGTTTAATAAATCATTTGCATTCTTATAAACAACGTCATTTCACCCCATTTAGTTCAAATGCTGCGGCTACATTGGTCCCAAAGAATTCGCCTACCAAAACGATCCTATTGACGACTCTTGCTATGAAGACGATTTTTTACTGGGGACAACCCCAATGCCAGAGGACACTGTTGTGGTCCCCACCAGTGAAAGAAGCAGAACGCTTAAGCAGGTCAGTCATTATAGTACGTTTCTACACCCATTGGTTAGGTAGTACTACAGGGACCTAAAAGCTTATTCTTATTACCAAGCTCAAACGGTTACCTAATATCGTATATAATATCTAGTGTATTTCTATACGGTTAGTACTCACCAAAAATTGCTGAGATGATTTCAGGAGTCGTTCACAATTGTTTGAATGACGTTGATTAATGCAGTTCTCCAATTAACACGACAATCACACGCGCACTAATACTTTTTAATTTAAGATTACGCGATACCGAGTCTTATTTAAAAAAATTAAAGGCAAAAGAACCGTAAAGGGTGTAAAACACGCGTACTGTAAGATTCCTGCAAATAAAAAAAATAAGGATAAATATAACATGCACAATAACATATAACATCATTTAAAAATTAATCAAAATAAGTCGAGCTGTAATTGCCACCCATAGTACAATATGCACTGTACAATAACGCTTAAAATGATTATTATATACAGTCATATTTAACCTTTACAGCATGGCTGTGACCGAAAACTGCACGATTGGTTCGAAAATAATAAAGTTATTTGGGTTTCCATGATGGCAGCTGTTGGAATAATAGAGGTGTGTACAATTATTATTGTTTTAAGTTATTGAATTTTTTAAATATCGCTAATTTTTTTTTTTTTTTTCGAATAGGCTTTGGGTGTGATCTGCGCCATTTACGTCATCAATTGGATGCAGGCCCAACGTCACGATGACATCATCAGCGAGATGGAAGAGCATAATCCTCGTTTTGAGAGATAAATATGCAACATTTACGGGTCATGACCGAACCTAAACTACATCCTATAGGTCATCACAAAAATATAACTGTATTGGACCTTCATGAACATTTTGTCAGGAAGCCTGCAATTCACTTTCCAAATATTGTACTGCGTATTTAAGGAACATGGACATGACGTTGAACCGTAGTTATTTAAATAATACTAAACTTGTGTGTATATATGTGTATGCGTCAGCGCATAAAAGAATCCATCTATTTTTCCTATATAAATTGTTTAGTTTATTATATGTTATGTCACTATTAGGCATTAATATAAAGCACAACGAATTCCTTCAAAATAAATACTTGATGTTGAAAAGTTATGTAAGCTATTAATATCATTGAATGTAAATAGTTGTATCGTAAAATGTATTGGCTCCATATTCGTTCGATTACTTCCGATGGCTTAAAACAAAATGCACATACATATGTATTAATTTATTAAAATGGGAGTATTTTTTTAGACCTCTACAATTGCAAATATCTACTATACTACGTGTATGAGGATGGCATTATTTGCAAAGTTGGCAGGCAATCGTGCACATCATACATGTTATGTGTGATTGCCTGCCATTTTTCATCGCTTATCCATTGTTTTTTTAAGATATTTTTAAACCACAGGGATAATCCCGTGTACTTGAGATCGAGCACAGGCTCAAGTACGCTGGTAACGCCTTGTGTGTGGGGGGAGCTTTGAATCAATACGAGGCTATCGGATGTTGTTCAACGCATCGGAATTTGTACAATGAGTAGTCTGGGGGAAAATGAGCATCATTTATCGATCAAGGTAGCACATGCGCAATGGAGCTTCCTTCTGTTACATTCGCTGAACAACGGCTTGAAAAATGGTCCTCTGATGTGACGTCATCGATCCGGAAGAGCCCAATGCTGCACGAGGCAGGGTTTTCAGCGCCATCGCGCCCTAGTGGTCGTCCTCAGCACCAAACCGTCGCATTTGGACCGGCCAAAATCGGGATTTTTCATGCTCCCCAGCCACTAAAGGTGAGTTGTTCTTACGCAATATTCGCAAATAAGGGCTTTATGAATTCAAAGATATGGGATAGAAAGGTTACACGACGGGAACGAGGGACCTATATTCAATTCCACCCATAAATCTTTGATAATTCGGCGATTGAAAATTCAGCGTTATGAGTAAGATGTCGTCCCGAGTCATATTTATACATATTGGCCTTAACCTTTTCTGGATATCGATCTCGAAATCTATTTGAAATTTACACGAAATGTGAATGCGAACATCGGGACCAGTTACTAAAAGACATCATTTTTAAGCGTAGAAGACCCTCTAGATTTCCCAGAGCTTGGCTTCAATGTGACAGCATCGTTTCATTTGTGAACATGATTTATTATGTGTCTGGGCGAGTCGGATGGAATCCTAACAATTTTCATTGCTTGTCCAATAGCGTGTTAGCGAAGCCGATTCCGTGCCTGGACGGCCATCTTTGGAGACAGTAATCCCCAGCTGGTCATTGCCATATAGTTAGGCTAAATTTTCGGATTAACAATTGCAAAATCAAATATAAAAAATGATAAATTTCTGAATAATTCCTTAACGTAAACCTAAACCCAACTGCATTCTAGTAATGGCAAAATATCGAACATTTCATGCGTTTGAAGTACTTTTTATGCACATTTTACAACAATTGTATCATATATTTAAACCGTACAAGTACTATTTCGTGAGTAAAGGTGGAAAAACCAGTAAATTTCATCATCCCTTAATTTAATAATTCATTTTTTTATTTCTCGCATTTTTAGCACATTAAAGCAGTGGTCACTTCGCCTCCTTGACCAGATCCGTATCTATCCCCTTTCCACCCTGGGCATCCGTCGGCTGCCCCCTGGTGTCATCTCTCGGAGCCAAGTCGAATGTGAATGCTGATCGATATCTTAACGAAGATCGATATCCACCGGTGATCGATATTCCGCTGCGATTAAAACGATATGCAGCATCGGCAATTGTAGCTCGTGCGTGCTGTATACTTAAGAAGGGTGTCACAGTGTTGGTATTTCTCTTATATAGCCCAAAACCATTTCCCTTGGCTATTTTTTTTATATAACTTTTTGGCTAAAACCTTAGCTTAAACATGCCTCTACCAGGCGCCATTAACCACCAGCTTCACAAAGCGTTACCCCGTTTGCATTCGGCTTGGGAGACGTTTCGAGAGACGTTGCCACCCCTCACGGCCCGTGACGAAAAATTGCATTTTGCAAAGCACGCCCAGCACAGCGGCCATGACACTGAGATGGCATCCATGGGCGCCATGGGGGCGGGCGAAGCGGAAGAGGGCGCTGCCTACACCAGCTTCGGCGCCGGGGAGGAAGGGGGATACGGTACCACGGAAGCCGTCAAAATGAACGGCGATCTGGCGCCGGGTGAAGAGTACGGCTTCGCGGAGGGCGGCGGAGGCGGAGGAGGGGGGGAATTCGATCCCGTCTACAAAATATCCGAGTGGCAGGCCGGTTGGAACGTCACAAACGCCATACAGGTAGGCTTCATCCTCCTTTAATGACCAATTTAAAAACCTCCTCTGGAACCTAGGATTATAGCCAGTCCAATGTCCATTCTCAGTGTGACCATGTCCATCAACTTATTAGCCTTATCCCGATTCAGTACCCTCTGGTGGCAGTGAGGTATGCATACAGCAAGATGAAATCTGCTAAAAACTCGTATACCACCAGGGGGTGCTGAACTAGAATAAGGATAATCCCCACTATGGAGCTTAACCAGGTGGAAAAATCATTTATGGATATGGGCGATCCATGGACATACACGTCACGTATATAAATTTTTGTATACATGGCTAGACCAGAAATTGGACACATCAGGACATATGACCACGTGTTCATGTCTTTATACATGGTTATTTGCATATCTTTTACATTACATTCAAAGACATGTACGTACATATGGCTAATACATCGCAGAATGTATATTATCTTAATTGATGCGTTTTATGCAGTCCATTTACTGTATTTCCTATATGGCCCATCAAGGACCAAACAGGGCCAATATATGGACCATCAAGGGCCAAATATGTCCCATATAATATATATAGCTTTTCCACCTTGTTCGATCGCGTAGTGGCCTTGGATGCCTTCAAATTCCTAAACTAGTAACCTAAGCCTAACTGTTGTTTGTGGGCACTTGCCTAGATCGATGCACCCCCTTTTTTTCCTTCCTATGTCCCATTTCGTCTCTCCCTTCTAAGAGGGTGCTTCTCTGCCGTTGCAGGGCATGTTCATCGTGTCTCTGCCGTACGCCGTGAAGAACGGCGGTTACTGGGGCATCTTCAGCATGGTGTTCGTGGCCTACATCTGCTGCCACACGGGAAAGATCTTGGTGGAATGTCTGTACGAGACGAACGAGCGCGGCGAGGTGGTTCGGGTGCGCGACAGTTACGTGGCCATCGCCGAGGTGTGCTTCGGCCGCAAGTACGGAGGCCGCATTGTGAACTGCGCGCAGATGATCGAGCTGCTGATGACGTGCATCCTGTACGTGGTGCTGTGCGGCGACCTGATGATAGGCAGTTATCCCAGCAGCGCCCTCGACCAGCGTTCCTGGATGATGTTCTGCGGCATCCTGTTGCTGCCCTGCGCCTTCCTCAAGACACTCCGTTCCGTCTCCTTCCTCTCCTTCTGGAACACGGTGGTCCATTTGATGATCAACGTCATGATCATCGGCTACTGCCTCACCTGCGCCGGGAGCTGGGCCTGGCAACGCGTGCAGGTTCGCATCGACATCTACACCTTCCCCATCTCCTTGGGCATTGTCGTATTCAGCTACACCTCCCACATCTTCCTGCCCACGTTGGAGGGTTGCCTGATCGACCGCTCCAAATTCAACCTCATGATCGACTGGAGTCACCTGGCGGCGGCGCTCTTCAAGGCCGTCTTCGCCTACATCTGCTTCCTGACGTGGGCCGACGACACGGAAGAGGTGATCACCAACAACCTGACCAGCGGCTTCAAGGGTTTCATCAACATGATCCTGGTGATCAAGGCGCTGCTCTCCTACCCCCTGCCCTTCTACGCCGCCCTCGACCTGCTGGAGACGCAGTTTTTCCGCGGGGCCCCGTTCACCCGTCTGCCTCCTTGCTTCGCCCTGGACGGCATGCTGAAGGTATGGGGTTTGGCCCTTCGCCTGCTGCTCGTCTTCTTAACCGTCATGATGGCCATCTCCATCCCGCACTTCGCCATCCTCATGGGCTTCATCGGCAGCTTCACAGGCACCATGTTGTCCTTCGTGTGGCCGGCCTACTTCCACCTGCGTCTCAAGTGGGACACTCTGCAGTGGTACACCATCAGCCTGGACGTGTTCATCATCAGTCTGGGCGCCGTGTGCGGTACCATCGGCATCTACTACTCCGGACGGGCGCTCTCCAAGGCCTACAACATTAAGCTCCCCCACGTCACCTTGTAACTCCGCTCGCCTCATATCCAAAGCTAATGATCGTTTTCGCCTGATTGCACCGGCGATGAAAACTTCACGACATCACCTCCCTCCCCCACGTGTTAGTAAAGCGATCCTGCAATGTATACACGCTTACAAAGTTGAAATGGGATCGTTACAGTAATTATGTAACCATGAAAATAATTCAAAATGGACCGTGTTTTTATTCTTTAAAACAAGAGTATCTTTCACAATTTTTTGCATTGCAGGCACTTGCTTTATAATCCCATTCAGCTATGTCGAAAACACTACCGAATATGTTTTCAGGGCATTTTCTTCTCAATTTGTTTATAAGCAAAGTTCTTTATAAACGTCATTCAATATACGATAACCGTTGCAACTTTTTAGAGCCTTGGCACTAACGAACCAAAATTGATGGAGATAATTCCAAACTGATGACTAATTTTATGCACATGATCTGTCCTAGCATTTAAATTGAAGGATTGCATCAACAATAACCCATTAACCCATTTTTTTTAAATTATCTATGATTAGCTTCATAGAAAAATCGTGAACTTTTCATCAGCTGAAAACCGTTGTTGAAACAGCCTAAGGTTTTTTTAAGCCAAAAAGTGTCTGACTTTTCCTGACGTAACGATGGAAAGGACATTGAAACGCTGACCATCGGTCATCGCTTAATACCGGTGATCGGAATTGGCGGCTCGCTTATCAGCATGCAATAATGCAAATAGAATTTTAAGTCTTCCAATCTCGTCTTCCAACTATACACGAATCACTTAAATATTATACTGTATATGATGTAGACCCGTATGGTTTAGCCAAATTATACGCTTTAAGGGGAAAAAAAACTATGTGTTGTACAGTAAATGACAATTTGAAAAGTGATTATATATGACGAAATGTCTTCCAATGTTTTCCGATTCATTTTAAACTCGCCATCTTTTTACAAAGAGCGTATTATTTTTATGAATGTTTTAAAAAAACAAAATGTTTACAATTATTACGTGTAATATATTTCCAAGTCTTCCAAGGAGTGCTAAGTGTAAGCCATACACGTGTACATTTTTTGTGAATTTTGAGATCGAGCGAAATATGCGAGAACTAATAAGTTTCAGATGTTAACTAACTCAATTGTATTCCAAATGTCTTCCAAACAAAGGGACTCCGTTGTAACTGTACCGCTATAGGTGCCAGCATTAGTCAAGTGTAATATTTATTCACTATAGCGACCATTACCGCGAAATGGATCTCATGCAAAATTCGTCACGGACGGTATCACGTGACTTTAATATATCATATTTGCGCCAGTGACGAAACTTTGAATGAGGTCCATTTGTTCAAATTTTCTATGTTATCAATTTGAACTTCGCCAATCCGGGCTAAATGAAGTAATGGTGAGGCTCGGATTAGGTGATGATCTGGTGTTGCAAAGTGATTAACGTGTGTGGTCTCATTGTCAGTCTTTTATTGTTGTTTACAAGCCAACAAATTTGAAGAATTAATGCAAAACACTGGAATAATTTGCATTCGGTAAAATTTCTATGTCGTGTTAATACTCGGTACTGCAGCTAAATGCAGTGGAATCTATAAGCAACAATGCAAACAACAGAGAAACGATAATTACCTGAATTAAATTTATTCCACAGTTAATTTTCGCTTCCCATTGACACGTGTAGTACTTTTTTAATAGTTCTAGTATATAAACAACCATGCATATTAAAATAGTATTACAGGCACAGGGTTATCAAATGTTTTATGGAGATGATCAAGTTTAAGTTCATCATTATTTATATAAAAATCTCTCTGAAATATTTCTATGAGCAAGAATGACTCAAACTAGGATCTAGTTAAAAAACGAAACAACATTAGATTGCATTTATTTTCAATTTATGTTTGATAGAAAACGTTATAGATAACTGATTTCTTGTAATGCTTAATTATATTTTTATATTATTTGTCCATACATTTTACTAAGCTAGAGATTTTTTTATATATCATTCCCAAGACAAAATCGTTCATTTATTTTCCCTCGGGATCATTCCTCACGAACATTACATCCACATTTGTTTTTCAAACGTGATTAAATCTAGCAACTCATTTTACGATTGATGTTCAGAAATGTTTACATTTCGCAAAACTGCACATACCATTTCAAATATGTGTAGACGAACGAAGGTTCTCAGTGAACGTTAGCTGTGCCAATAAACGCAGTCTTCCATCATCTTCATTGTTAATTAATATCAAATTAGTTTTACTAATTCATTGGGAATAAGAAGGCTGTAATGAAATCATGTTCATCGATGTATAATCTAAACGTAAATCTGTTTAAGGTTTGAAGTCATTAGTTAGCTATATAACCAACTGTTTTTGCTTAATGGTGTTGTTGTTATTAAAGAATATTAATTACTGGAATTATTTTGTATGTTTAATTCATCATTGAGGCATTGTCTGACTATGCTGTTTACAGAGAAAATTAAACAAGAGGAAGCTGTCAACAATTTTAAATTGAATGTCATTTTATTGGCTACAAAAGCCAAAGTCAAGGGACAAAATCAACTTTTACGTAGGAGGCTTAACCTTAAATTGCTGGAAAGTCATAGGAATGCTACTTTGCATATGGCATTCCTTTGACATTCCAGCCACCAATTAGAGCATGCCTAGTTTGGCATCCTAAAGCCGGGTCTCCACCAAGACGTACATGTACGTATATACACGTATTTACAAACATATGCAAAAACGTTTGCCCTCCGGGTTTGTTTCAGCCGCCATTTTGTAAATATATGTAAATATCAAAATTTTACACCTATTAAATGTCTTTAATAGCTGTACAATTTTGATATTTACATACATTTGAAAAATGGCGGCTGAAACATACCCGGAGGGCAAATTTTTTTGGATATGTTTGTAAAAAACGTGTATATACGCACATGTACGTCTTGGTGGAGACCCAGCTTTAGACTACAGTCACTTATGGCTATCAAGGATACACGAGTGGATTAATCGTGTCTTCTGATATGTCTGATTTATTAAATATTGTTATTGACATCGCTAATTAAAACCGGTTGGCGCCAAAAAATAGATATTTGCAACACAATGCTCGAGGTTGAAAGATGCTACAAATAACTTAAAAAATTATACAAAAGCACAATTTTACGCTGATTGCTCGTATTTAAGACCACACATCTTGAGATTTGTTTTTTAAATCAATATCTAAAAAATTGCATGCTTGCATAACTTAACATTGCATAACTTACCGCCAAAACAAAAAACAGGTAGACATGTTGGTTTAAGCTAGCTAGACCGATGTTTTCTTTTACAGGAAAAAGAAAGATGCATTACGTATTGTGAGTCCAGCTCTTGCCCCCTGGTTCAGCTAAACTTTATCGATGAACATCACAAAAACTTTGGCGATATTTTTCGTAGGAGATTACAAAATTTAGTCACCCAAAAGGTGCTTGTCGCTAAGAGCAAATCAAAAATTGAACGCAACCGTTATAAAAACAGGTGGCGCTGTCAGTAACGTCAAGAAGTGAAGCCATTTAGAGAAATGGCATCGCTATACACGGACATCTTGGGACACACATGGATTGATATGCACATGGAAAAATGACTGTTTATTTTTATACCAAATTGACATTTTGGAAGATCACGTGATCAAGGGTACTGTTACAGCTGTGTTTTTCTTGAAGTATAACGTGTATAAGAGAGACAGAAATACGATATCTAATTTTCCATGTGTGCAGTTTGAAAACCTCAAAGTATGGGTAAAATCTGCACAAAGTATAATGACAAACACTACATTAGAAGATTGCACCCCTCCTATCATGATACAGTATTTTTTACCATAGCTTACTATGTAGTCAGAAAAGTTGTGCAAATAAAGCCACTTGAACAACTTGGCTGCTACCATAAATACATATATAGAACAAATGTCTCAAAAATTTAAAACTATTTTGGAGAAAGATTTGAAAATTAAAAAATCGGATGTCATCTTTTAACAATTAGGGATAAATGTCAACAAGGAATTAGTAGAAACCTCAATCCGTACATGTTTGCAACCTGGTGATCACACGGACTGGGCAAGAAACTGATAAAATCCAAAAATTCGAGAATTCCACATCCATCTATTTGATGACCAGAGAAATTCCACACTGAAAGACAAAAAAGGAGTGTACAAAACATATGTCCATTGAGGAGATGGCCATTGTATACATTACACATGGTACGTTATGTCGACTTTTTATTAATTTCATGATAGACCTTGGGCATTTGGGTTTCTTTGCTCTTAACCATTAGACGGTCTTCCTTTCTGCTATTCCTCCATAATTTATACAGTTCAGGGCTCTACTCCTGTTGAAAAGCATGACAGTTTAGCAAAAAAAATACTCCTGAATCACATTGCAGGCATACAGTCAAAATGTGGTTAAAATTACACCAAAGTCATGATGTATATGAACGTATTTAGTACCTCAAAATAATTAAGTAACCAAAGCATTGATTTGGTTGCTTATTTCAGTCGTGCTCGGCATCCAAGCTGTGCCCATTTTTCGGCTAGATTTTCCATTTCCATTGATGAATTTATTTCTTCCTTGTCGTCGTTTCTTGCCCCTTTTTCTTTTCCTGTGCTTCTTTTTGTCACGATTTGCTTTTCGGTTTTTTCCTGACATTTTCATCTTCACATCTGGTAACAAAAGATCTGAAAATGAGCAACCATAATTACAAAATGCAAAGCAGAAAATTAAAAAGGTGAAACCAAAGCCATTGATTGGGGTGAAAATTGTTTGAAATAAAATGTTGTACCTGTTGGACATACAGGCTGGTCTATAACACATTTTCTATTTTCTGTGTTTTCTGGACAGTTTTTGCCCGTTGCTGAGGGGAACTGGACAATCTGTCGAACACGGGTCTGCACTCCGAACTTAGACCCACAGGATCGCCCATTCTTTGCACATACTCCCCATTGTCCCCATTCGCTGACAAGACAATCCACTGAAATTAATTAATCAATCATTAATTGGAAAGTTCATTATATATAGTAAAATTGTTGTCAAGATAAGAAATGACTGCATATGATTAAAAACTCAAAGAGTTTCTGGAAAAAAAATCTTTTCCGGATAATCAAATGGAATATAAGTTATTATAATATATAACATTTCATATTTGAACTATGGTTAGATCACAGTTTTATTTTAGCGACCTGATGAAATCTAATGACTCATTTTCCATCCAAAATCCTAAAATCCTGCATCCGGGATGATTAAAATACAAGCTAACGCTCCCATTTTTATTTTATGACGGTCTCCAAATCCATGAGTTGTTTACCTTTGGGAAGACATTCTCTGCTGCTGTTTCCCGGAATCAGTCCTTCGGGACACGAGTCCAGACATTGGCCCCGGAACTCGTAAAGGGGGCCCTGGCAACGAGTGCAGTAATGTTTGGTTAAACAAACGTCACAGTTTGACACACGACATCCTAAAAATCAGAAAAACAAAAATTTTGGAGGCATCATAGAGCAGTCAAAACCAACAGCGCCACGACATCTGGAACTTACTCAGAAGTTACAGTCAATAACTTCTGGACTTACTGGCACAATATCTGTAATGTTTGGTCCTGATGCCCAAATGGCCGATGGGACAAGAAACGACGCAAATCCCCAACTGGCGAAGCCCTGTCCACTGGAGGTGTAGGAAGTAACGTGGTCGACACGTTACGCAACCATTGATGGCCGAGCAACTGGCACATCCGGTTGGACACAGTCGACCATAAAGCGCTGTAACGAACAAAGTGTATTTTAATGCAAAGTCTGCCATTATTTTAGCAAATTCCCTTATATTCGTAAATTAATTGTTCTTATTGTACACCAAGAAAGTTTTTTTCCAACCAATAATGAAAAGCCAAATGTTATAACATTAAACCGCGATTGACATTTTCCATCGGAAATCATAAATAATTATAATTAATAAATTTGAAATCCAACGTTACAGACAGCGTGCATTTTCCACCCAAAAAATGACTTACAGCATACATAAAATGCTCATTGACCCGAATTAATGCATGTATTTACGAATTATGGATTACTTTGAAAATTTAATGATGACAGATAAGAAGCCTTGACTTGCATGCTTGCAAAAGAACTATCGGGTCTCTCTTCAAAATAAGTCAGCGAATACATTTTGAATGGATATATCCGAGCTAATTAATTATTTACATTTTCTTAATCTTCTTATCTAGAAGTAATCCGTAATCTCTGCTTTTCACAAAATCGGATTATCCAAATGCAAGCAATTATTTCTCTCAACGACGAAAAATCAAGACGTGAAGGTTTGTTCATGCATGAATAAAAAAACGAGAAGTTGTATCATTATATCTGTTTTAAATGCAAATTAAAACGCAAAAATTGTTTTATCAGGTAATTTAGGATAGCAGTTGTAAAACAACTTATTTCCATCTATTTTTTGATAAACTCAAACATGGTAATACATAATATTCTTCTCATAGCATGTTTAAAACATTTATAGTCATACAGTATATGGACATATAGATGGTCACATATTCGAATACAAAGATAGCCAAAAAATATATATTCAAACTATAATACTATAAATATATGTTATCTTTGGAGTATAGTACATTATAAAGTTCTCTTTTGGGATTGTAAGTCAAAGGATGCTTATATTCATCCGTTGCATATGATAAATTATAGACTAAAATACCAAATATAGCCGAGATGTCCAATATATAATTTGTCCACTCTGAACATGCTGCATCGGTATATTCCAGTTATTCATACACACATTATCTCTTCCAGATTTTCAAACACTTCAACAAAGGTTTCATAACAACTCATCATAACAGTCCCATTTTTGCAAGTCTGCCCCAGGTTTATCAAGCGCATGGCAAGTAAGCAATGGCAGTGATAACTGGCCACAACAATGGTCATTCTCCAAAATTTCCTGCAGGTGGGTGCATTCAACAGTGTATTTTCGCTCACCTGGAAGGGATTCTTGAAGGTGTAAATTCACGCGAAATAGCCCCGAGGACTGCACAAGGAAGCGTCAAAAATGCATCAATATGAATAATGGCCTTTTGGTGAGATGCGAAGGAGGGGGGAGGGGCCCCCGAGGAAAAAAAATGAAACAATTTTGGGTGGCGGGTAAAGGGGGTGGGGAGGAGGGGAAGGTGCTAGACAGGTGAGTGATATGAAAAGTGCTAGAAAGTAATATTTGAGTACTAATGATGTTCGTGGTGGTTCTGTTGGGGCCAAAACAGTGGCCCTACATGCTGAAATTAAAGACAAAGAGATAGTAGGGGGAATGAGAGAGGTGTATAAAATGAAGGAGAAATATTTCTTTTTAAGAAGATATGATGAAGTGAATGTTAATACGCCGGCCTCAAACAAAAGAAAGAAGAAACCTAGAGACAATAGGGAGAGAAAAAAGAAGAAAAAAATGATGAGGGTCAGTTACCCCCACCAGGGGCGCCACTAATGGCACCAACCTTCCCAATTTCATATTTGGGGTAATGAAAGAGGTGAAAATTGAAATCTAACAGGTGGTTTGCAAACTACCAAAAATGAGATAAAAAATGCAAGAATCTTCCTTATTAGTTTACCATTCAATGTTTTATGTAACCGTACAAATTTTGAATTAATTATCAACGCTTACTCGGCCAAAAATTAATAATCATCATAATTAATAACAATTAAATTATAAACTGTCTTAATTAATTCGAGAACAACTGCTGTACAATTTTAAAAAATAAACCATATTTTTCACTGAAGTCCACACCACGTTTCATTACAAAAAATCGACTCGAATACGTTTTAAATTTGTAAATTGTGTTCATTGTTCCCCCTCTTGAATACTAATTAATTTATCGCTTCGTTTTTCTTTTCAAAAAATGTCCTAAAATCTAAGTTTCTACTACTGAAGGTTTTTTCTGAAAATGAAAAATGTTATCGATAAAATCTCTAAGGCTATTCTTATATCCAACTTAAATCTCGCGACTCGGTTGAGAATTTTGTGGAATTTGTCAAGTACGAGTTTTTCTCAAAGTCTCAAACTCTCGCTCGTAAATATGAACAAGAAACAAAGCTGAAAAAAGTGGCCTTAAGTTGTTATAAGCTACGACAAACATTATTGTGTATAATTTGGACTAATGTTATTTTGTCTTTCTCTTTTGTTTTATATACACTGCACTAGCAAGTGTAATTGGAGGAGGATCTAAAAGAACCAAGTATAAAGTTTCTCCATATAAGTATTAGCAGTACAAATTACGACATCGCAAACATTATAACTTACATGCGCATTAAAGTGCTCGAATAGTATGACTAAGGTATATTTTAAATAAATTTTTATCAAATTTCATTCATTGTTTTCACTAAATCCATCCAGCAAATGATGGCATTTTGTTTTAACCCTAAATAGTCCTGAAGCATACAAAGTGTAATTTTTGTAAAATATACACATGCAATATCATGTGAAATTCATTTTCTATTTACTTTAACACAATGGTTCAGAAATAGGTGTGCAGTGAAGCCAAATATATGCACGCAGGCAGAAAGACCACGCATGAGAAACTCATCGATTGTAAACTTTTCTCAAATATCTCCCCTCTGCATAAAATTATAGGTTGTTTTGGTCATACAGCATTGAGATTTTAATAATGCTAATCAGCCAAAATTCTAGCTGTATGAAGACCTACTAAAATTTAAGCAGCATTCGTAATAAACGCATGACGAAGGAGGGAGAATAAGGGGACAATTTCATGCAAATTAATCGAAATAGGCTTATTTGGTTTGCAAATGACTCCCGGCTTCGAAAAGGGCTTGATTTCCAAACTATAATTGCCAGAAACGCAAGTCCCTGAAATTCTCATAGGAAATTCAATCACATGATATATACTGCATGCATGCAGGTTCCCATTCGGCATCATTTTAAGCGGCAACTTTGCAGCCCAGATTGCAAATGCGACTTTTAAATTAAAAAATAAATGAAGTGTTGAGGTTGTTCTGCCACAGCTGGTGTTTAGGGTATAATTGCGGTTGAATTTGTTTAAAATTGGCTCAGTTTGAATGACGCTCAGGAAACAATTATATTTTGTATGCATATGCCTCTTACACGTATTCCAAAAACATTTATTTTAATTTTAATTATATGTCACGTTACTTCCGATAACCATCAATCTAGTATCACAAATCTAGCAGAATTTTGCTAATTTGCTAGTCTGTATACGCGTTTGCCTATAGCAGGAACTCAATAAGATGTGAACATGGATATTCGATCAGTTCATCTACGAATGTTTGTCTTGCTGTTAATCCGAACATTGGCTTAATTGCTTTATGGACACTATATAACTAAATTATACCGTTTACTGCAAGTTAAAAACATAGTGTTGATGCTAGCCATGCAGAGAGCAAATCCACAACTCCACAACTATATATATATAGCGCTATCGAATATGATCTGTATAAATGCATACGCTTGGGACCGGTGAAAAATATGCTTTTATAGACAGATTATGCTTTTGGACAGGTTCATTTATATACACGGGTCCCAAGTCGGGACCGGAACATTTTATGCTTTTAGAGAGGTTATTTATTTACACAGGATGCATACAGTATACTGTATATAATTTTAACTCCATATTTTAACATAAATAGAGGATATTAATCGTTTATCGCCGTAAACATTAAGTACGGTTTCGAACCGTGATTCATGATGAACAACCAGGCCATCATTAGCAAATATACTTATTAAAGGTTAATAAGTTGAGCAATCGCTTATTATCTTGTTTCAAAAAATAACTATTTTATACGCATTACACAAGCATAAGTTTGGATTAGAAGTTAGCAATGTAAAACCTCTTAACTATAGTTTTAGCAAAACCTCAATTAACTAACATACAACTATAAGGTATTCAAAATTATTAAAGGACGACGAATGCATGCTTTTTGGAATAGATGGCAAGAGTTAAGTATAACTTTGGTCAATTCATAAATACGTAACTGGCGTAAATTCTGTGTTATCCAAAAATGATTTCTTAAAATTTTTGTTTGGTTAAAGTCGCGTAACTTTGCCTCGAATTAAATTTTCGTTGAAAACGTAATTTTGCGTAAAATACTCACTTCTTTTCATCCTGTTTATAAGGATTGTGGCGTTTGATATGGGATGCTGTAAGTCCGGACTCTGATTGGCAGCAATTGTCAATTGAATACACGAGAGGAAAAAGAAGAACCACAAAATGGGCATAACTCGCCGCGAAGTTAATCGATTACAATGCCGATTGTTATTATGAACACATTGTTCGTCACTCGGGTAAATCCTTAAAAGAGCGCGATGGGAGGAAGATCTTTTGCAATTCATGGCGAGTCCGAGCTAGCCAATGTCTCTCTCATCAGTGGATGGCATCATTACGGCAATGCTAATTGGCGTCATTATTTCATCGATAATAATCCATTACTTAAATTATGATTATTGCATGATCCAGACAATCCCTCGCTCTTCTAACCACCTGCTCGGGAGTTCATCTACGAGCGGACTAAACATTGCTTTTTGTTATACAACCTGTTTAGAAGTCTTTAAAAGCGAGGCAATGGCGAGCAGCCAATGAGAACGCGCTTACACAGATTTAAAACTTAGGCTATGGATTCCTACGACTTCAAAACAACCCTCGGCATATTACATTGTATTGTCGTCTAACATATCACGAATCAAAACTTCTTATCATTCGGCGAGCATCATTTAAAGGGTACAACTATACTCAAGCTATCTACGCATTAAAATGATCGACGTGCTTATGTTTCATCATCACTTGAGTGTATAAAAAGGTTTCATTCTGTAAATTAAAGAACTTGTTTACAGATATACCGTTTCAGCTAGAGTGAAGTTAATCGTCCAGTCGATAAAATGCAATGTATCAATCATTATTGTGATCCATGCTTTACTAAAAAAAAATCTGAATGTAAACATTGATGTTAAGGATGCACACATATATAGTATTGAGTAAAATTGATCTGATTTCATACAATGATGTAATGGCAAATTACTGTGTATACATATAGAACTGTTTTTGCAAGAAAACAAAGTATAGGTTCGTGGGGCAATGATGACAATAACATCATTATAGTTACGAGACAATGTGAACACGACGAAATAGATATTGCAAAATTTCGTTGTTTTTGTGAAGTTGACCTTGCGCGCCGTTTTTTTAACAGAAAACCAGTGTGTCATTCTTACTGAAGGACCTATCTTTCCCATGAAATGATAAATGATCATTAAACGAATCTAATCGTTTATCAACCCAACTTTGGCGGTTATGCATCGATCTAATTTTAATTCTGGGACCTTTTAATCACAATTTTGGCACTTATAGACTAAATTCTCATAAATAGACGTATTTCACGTTTCCCTCTGTCCATTCAGAGAACTATTATTTATACACAAATTTTCGAAGGATTAGAACTTACACATGTAGAATTCGAATCAGATCGCTTTTTCTCCAAACATCATCTGTGCAAAATGTTTTAAAAAAATACCAAGGGAAAATGCAGTTTTCCTCATATAGCAGGCATACAAGGCGAACCCTTATCACCACTGACCAATTCGGAGAATAAGCATTTACATACATGTATATATAATCCGTTTTGGCACACTATATGACGCATTACCAACAATGTACATTCCATTATTTGCATTTTCGCTGAGATAATCGTTTCATGTCATTGTAACTTTTTGCCGCTTTTGATTTAGTGCTTATTTTTCGCACTTAACCCTCGGCTATCCGCTTACAATGTCTGGAATATCAAGCCGACCCACCTGTTTAAATTAATAATAATAACAACAATGATGATAAATATTTCTTGTAATGTGTATGTATACGTGTGTATTCGTCGTATTTACTCGTCTTCCCCGCCAAAGTGGGTCTAAAACTTAAAAGTTATCACTGACATATAACGTATGAAACATCCAACCACGACCAAATTAAAATCCCCATGTTTTTTTAACGCATTTCAAATTTTTATCGTTAATAAGCTGTGAATTAATTTTTTTTTTAAATACTCCACGCCTTTTTAGGGTCTAACACCAAATTGCTTAATAGGGTTTCTCGCTTAGATCTAAACGTTTGTGTGAAATCTGCTAATTGTTTAAATGATCAAATTCGAAAACTTAATAGCTTTTTAAAAAGAATAAAGACTCTTGTTTTACAATCTTATAGAGGTGTCTTTAAGGAATTTCCCATTACCACCTATGTGATTACGCCAGAGGCTTAACGATATAACGCTATTTTATTTAGCATTAGTGCAAATATGAGTTTGCAAATGCAAAGAAAGCAAAGGTTATACATTACAGACGCTAAAAGTAAAAAATAGTTATCCTCCTAATACATTTAGATTAAAAAGCAATGCTTTTATGAAGTTTGAGAATTTAAGATAAGTTGGACACAATATCAAGAATTATTGTCCAAATATTAAAAACATGACTACATTTTATAATATACTGCATATATTGTATTGTCACGCAATTTACATATGAATTTGTTTATTTTGAGGGAGGAATAGTAATTAAACTTGTTTAACGTCATTTACAATAAATCTGTTATGTGTGGGAGAAAAAGGAGGAATTAACAAACCCAGAATTTACGACGTTGTGCATCAGCCCTAAAACCAAAACGTATTTTAAAATTGTTTCACCAGCATTATTTTCAAATTTTCTGCATTAGTTGTAAAGCATAAAACTGCATTTTAATGCAGATTTAATTTCTTAAATGATGGAATTTGCCTTTTATTTTCGCCTCGACGGAAAGAACCGAGGTCTGACTGAAAAGTGATTATTGATTAACAAGAAAAAACCCGAGTTTGAGTTAAATTGAAGGTGAATTGGAAGAAAGCTTCCGAGCAAAGTAGATTACTTAAAAAATTCTCCCAATTTAAAAAAATCCGACGTGTGAGGGACAAAGGCCGTGACTATTTAAGCCTGCTTCTGCAAATTGGATTTCGCTAATCTCCTCCCCTTTCAAAACATATTTTATAGGGGTATTTAATGTTGAAAATTGCGTGCCGCGTGTGGCATGAAGAACAAGGGGACCATCCCCATGCCTAAACTAATTTGGCCATGGGTATACACCGTGCGAATAGAGATGATTTAGCTTTAAAATTCCAACTCCTCCCATAGGGTGTACTAATTAAGTCCAGTTTGGGTCCTGTATAAGCGTTTGGTTAAATTTGCTTTATTAGCTGAGCCGTGTCCAGAAAACTATAAATTTATGAAGTGCCCTCGACGAGGAAATTCCAAAATATAGGAAGTGAATCTAGCGTTTTATCAAGGATAAAAGCCTTAAGGCTCAAAATATATTCTGATACTACTATGGTAAGTACACTGCAGTTTCGAATAAGGGTTATTCATAAATGATCGGAACTTTCATTGTTTTGAACACTGGCATTACTGACCAGACGAGGTGATTCAAAACTTGTCACGCTTACGGGCATTTTACAAAAAATATATATCGTCTTACCTACGAAAAATGGGTTAAAACAATTTGAAACGTAAGAATTTCTTCATTAAAATACTTGGCAACTTATCTATAGTATAAGCGAAGAAAGTATTTCTTAAATCATTGCTATACACGCAATAATCACCCCTCTCGCAATTGCAGGAATAGAAGTGCTGCTGTTGAAAATATTAATTTGCTCATTATTTCGTGAAACAAGTATATTTACATAATAATCAGTAACTGCCTATTAAGTCGAATGTCTTTTTATTCTTATCTCGATTGTCCTAAATGGCGAGGGAAAACAGTTATCCACTCGGCTGATTTCGTTTTGTTGCCAAGTTTAGGAAAACCCTCAAAACTCAACAACTCGACAAAATCGTTGGATGAATCTGTGTTTTTTTTTTTATTGTCCCGCAAATGGACGAGACCCGAGATGTTACAAATGTCTGGATTTAAAATACTAATGAAAGCTATTCATTTTAATAAGGGGTCCAACAAAATCCTAGAACAATAATTGCGGAATAATTACATTAATTCAGGATATTCGCCAATATTTATCCATCATTGATAAATATTTGTTCAATTATAGGATTTGCATATATTGGCTTTTGGGGCCAATATTTATCAATGGAAATTACAATTATGATTTGCACCCTCTGCAGGGAATACAGCACGTTTCGAACCTAGGGACCTAAGCTAAACTATGCCAAGGGACTAAACCAGGGTCCAGGGACCTAACCTAGCTAAAGTGACCTCGTGGGGTCAAAACGTCAATGGAGGTAAAAGGGCGGGGTCTTGATTTGCTGTGCAGGTCTATACATCCTTAATGCCTTAATATTGTTGTTCGGTATATTTAACAAAGCATGTAATTACTTTATGGCCATCTTTTTGTATTTCCGATGCAAAAGTACATACTGAATTACAACTATTAAAAAAGAACATGAAAAGAGGGTAGGGAGGACGAGTATTGGGTACTTACCAGGGACATAAAACAATACAATTATTGACTCCCAAAACAATAATGATAATAACTCATCATATTACTGTTGACAATCACATGCTGATTTTCAAGCGAAGATCAGAACGCGTAAAATAAGCCATAAATTTTAATCCCGTCATTATAGTCTGCAGCAAGAGAAATCCTCACCCCTGGACGAGCATAACCAACCACCTGCTATTTTATTAGTTTTTCAAAAGTTCAATTAAAATTTTGAAGAAAAAAAAACCATTTATACGTTCCCCGTCTACCTGTAAAATATCTATAGGACGACATCTTGATTGCGTGAGAAACACCAAAAGCTAGGTTTATAAGTTCACCAGAAAGAACTTATGAAAACTTAACATTTCGTTTCCGATTAATTTTTAACCGGGACCTCTAAATATTCATAATACGCGGAGAAAAGTCAATATTTCCGGGAATGTTATCAAATGTCCCCTCATAAGGCTAGGGTTACTATGGATGCGTTTTCTGACGAAAATGTGTTCGGACGAGTTCTGACGAATTCGTCAGAACTAA
>JAQGAE010000545.1:0-34093 GCA_034696685.1 Julus scandinavius | reverse complement strand
TATGAAACATATATTATGCATATATATACATATATTGATAGTATATGCTTCACATATCATTTTTCCATATGGGATATATACTGTAAAAGCATAACAAAGAAAAAGAACCTGACAATGGATCGATGATCTGTTAATAATGCACAAACAATGGAAAATCTAAGAATATACAACAATGTTTTGTTGTATTACCAATAGTCTTGATTATTTTTTAGAAACAGGTCGAATTTTCACCAAATACTCTATTGACCAGTTAGGAAGAAACAGACATGTCATTTTATAGAATCAGCCTACACAATTTGCTTATTACCGATGTGGTATATGAGGAAGAATTCAAAAGGGCACTAAGCCATTCCGAGAAAAAATGCCTGCGAAATGTCAAAATGTCCCACAGAAATAAGAATGTGTTAGCAAAACGTCAGATGTCCAAACCGGTTTAATTATTAACAACTCTCACTGGGAGTGGACAATCCAAGTAGCATCTGAAGCAATTTTGCCATGTTTGTTTTCACTTAATTCTTACAAAGTCGTTTTCTAAAGGGACTTCAAATTTTTATACTCTGTATTCTTTTACACCTGCCAAACACAGAAATGCTGTTGTGGACAATGCCTTGTTGAGGTCATTAGGATACTACATTTAAGAAAAGCATAGATCATACATCAAAACAAACAACTAGGAAAAAAAGGATCAACATATCAAATCGCCATATCTTGTTATACAAGTAAAATTAGATTTATCTTTCCATATTTCTTGATATGCGATATATCATTGTAATATTTATGTGCAATATCATATATCTTTTGCACATTTTCTTGATAATCCATAGTATATCCTCTGCATATTTCTAAATATGCCATAAATCTGCATTAGATCTACATATATCTTGACTCGTAAATCTACAAACATTCGTCCACCAGACTATCCTCAGGATTATAGTGAAAGAACTGAGTACTGCAATAATATGTGGCCTGAAAGTTGTAATCTATGAAATTTATGGAAAATACATGGGGCAAATAATCTAAGGCTCCTGTGAGATACACAACATGCAAGTTTCTGGAAAGTGTTTTCCCCATCAGGAAGTTAGAAATCCTATGCATTTCGTATGTTCTCTTACCAAATATTTTATGGCATACAATAACTTGTTGATTATAGTTCCAGAAGTGCACCAAACATTAATAGAAACACTCCTTGGGCACGTGGACAATGCCCCAGTCATCGTAAACGAGGTTTACCGCAGACGGTCAGCGTCTTTAGACAGACATTTTACAGAAACTCCATTGTCCAAAATGCTGCGTTGGCAGTGACATAAAGGGTTAGAATGGTGTGCTTGCCCAGTCTGACTCACTCTACTTAATTCACTTTAATGGACATCTCGGGCGTATAAGTAAGTAGTAACTGCATGGGGCGGCAATAAACCAAGGTTTCAGACATTCCATCTCTCTGCCTGTTCAGAACACCGCACTTTACGACCTCTGGCCCATCTTTTCTCTCCATGCTCTTTGCGAGTCAGTCTTTAGAGATTCGCGGTCTGTCTTGTATCTCGTAGAAACACTAATGCATCTTAGTGAGTTGCTTGATTAATTGCAAATGGGTTGGTCGCCATGCTTCCGCACCGATGGTTCACACTGGTGGTAAGGAGCTTGCACAAGATTACAGGCTTCCGTTTTCTCAAAGTCCACTGGACACTTGACAAGGGTTGCTGGGGTTCTTAAGAGATGCAATCGTGTTATTAACCTTGGATGATCCCTCAATGAATCAAAAGAATGCTTCTTCCGGCGTGATGAACGTTTCTTGACAAGTCTAACTCATCTTAAAACATCTATGAAAAAACATCTGCATAGTTTGGTTTTTCTCCAATATTTGGCTAGTCATTCACTAATACAAAAACACATACTGAAATACACATTATATAAAAAAAATAAGAGTGAATAACCAAAGTATTGACATAAACTTTAAAATATTTAAATAGATCAGGGTTTCTTTCAGTGTGGAAAAAACATATATGGACTGTGCACGAACAATAACTTATTTCCTATATAGCTATATTAGAAATAATGCTAGGACATCTGTAGCATATATGGTACCAAAAATACCATATATGCAATAAATGTTTGTATATCCTTTTGTACGAACTTATAGTGAATGGTTCAACCTAGGGCCATATATGAAATATCATATTCTAAGAATAGCCCATGTACATGTGTACAGCAATGGCCATTCAAAGGATAAATATGATGCATGGCGTTAATCAAATCAGTGGATAAATAATCATAGCCCCATATAAGATTATTAACATAAACAGATCAATTTCTAAAATGGAAATGAATGTACATGCAAGCTCACATACAGTCATATTTATGTTCATATGCCAAGAAAAAAATACATTAATTAGACCATATTATACTCTGATTTAATTTTTATAATGGGAAAAATATATTCAGCTTTGTAGAAGAAAAAAAGAAAAGAAAATTACTGTAATGCGTTCATTTTTTTGGGTTCCACATTATAAGATTTTTTGTGAAAAAAAAAAAAAAAAAAAAAAAAAATTCAGAAGTAAGAAAGTAATAAAGATAATTCAAAGTAAATTTCAATTCAATCTGCATTGCCAATTATGTCTTTACAATAATATGGAAAACGTTAGAAAGCTGCAAGCGAAAAGAATTATTCTCCATGGTGGAAAACGCAATTTTACAAATGGATTCATTAGTGAAACTAGGAATAGCTTTCGAAATTCGTACAGCTTTAGGCATTTGCTCTCTCTAATATAACCTAGCTTATTGTATTTGGATTATGCGAAAAATTTATTAAATCTACATGGTATATCAAAATTGAATCAAATGTTCAAGTGAAAATGATTTCACGTTGTGTTTAAAACTTAAGCTTCACATTTCAGCGTGGAATAGTCAATGCAGTAGAATGTGAATGGAGGGCGAGAATTGAAGCCGCTTTCAGTTTAGGTAGCGAAACTAACTATCATTAAGGAGAAGGAGGTTTTCTAATAACTTTTTAAATTTCACCCTAAACTGATTTCCTAAATTTCTTGTCATTTAAAACCACAATCTTAATTTGATTCTCTCACAAACTCAGGTTTCGTTTTCCTTTTGCAAAGATTGAAAAGTATTTAGCACGCGAATGAACTTTTGGTAAAAGAAAATCCAGGAAGCACGCGATAAGGGGTCGGTTTCCATGAATTCGCAAACTGAATTTGAAATTTTCTCAATTTTCAGCCGATTTCCCGTGCTGGCGCTGCTTTTCCGCCCGGACAACTTTTATGAGAGATCACTCATTCTAAAAGTATTGGCTTTTTTTTTCTGGCTAAAAAAAAAAATCGGGTAATATATTTCTTCAAATGCCTTCCTGCGTCAAATTACTTTGGCAGTGCGATATCTTTCTCTCAACCAACTTTCTGTTGAATACAAATTGGAAATAAAAAGAAAAATTTACAGCCGGCTTTGAAATGAAGCTGACGGCGCACAAATCGTTTTGGTTACCGTTTCCTAGTCTTTGACAAAAACCGTTCACAAAACTTGATATGCAAATGCCCGGCTTCCATCTCCAGCGTTGATGCATCTTCCAATCGAGATGACAGTTCTCGTTTTCAGGTTTCCAAAGATGTCAGTCTTTATTTGGCAAATGGAAATCCGAACGTCATGTTAATTCGTTGATTTAATAGAAACCGTAACCTTTGTGTGTGTTAATGAGGTTTTTTTTTTGGATTTGTCATCGCCATTATATGTCATCAAAATTTCCAAAATTCGATATCAAACTGATGGCATCTATTCAAGTCGATAAGACATCGAAATATCATAATATTCAATATGGAACAGCATTCAAACTCAATTATTTCGTATATTTCTGAGATTAATTTAGATAGCAGGTGCCAAATTCATATTCTTAAAGATGCCATTGTGTAAGTTCATATTCTATAAAATGTCATTGCATGACTACGAACTTTATAAACTGCCATTGCATGACTTCATATTCCATAAAATGTCATTGCCTTACTCATTTTATATAAGAAGCCATTGCATGACATCATATTCTATAAGATGACATTGAATGAAATCATAGTCTATAAGATGACATTGTATGGAATCATTGTCTATAAGATGACATTGTATGGAATCATATTCTATAAAATGTCTTGAAATGATGTCATTGCATGACTTCACATTCTATAAGATAGCATTGCATTACTCATGTTGTATAAGGCATCATTGCATAACATCATATTCTGTAAGATATCATTGTATTACTTCATATTCTATAAGATGTCATAGTATGACATGTTACAAGCAAATGTTACAACATAAAAATAAAGCCTGCTGATAACAAAGCTCTATTACTTCTGTATTTATGTAAAGTTATATTTTGGAGTTGTATAATATGCACTTATGGAAATACTGATAGCGCCATCACGACATCTTGGCCTAAAGTGTTGCTGTCATCAGGATGTCATTTTGATATAATTTGAGTCGTTATTATCACTGACAGGAACATTTCCGAAAAGCACCGTTACCATTTTTATTGCCGCTTTGCTCATTTGATAAGGAAATGGTCCCTCTCCATTTAAATGCCAGGCTTTAGGGTGAATTTTTTCCTAACCAGTAGCGATCCCAAAGACATGCTTAAGAAAAGCATTACAAAAAATGCATAAACTTTTTATGAAAATTGCATTTCGACGTGGGAGTTCCCCATTCTCGAGACTTGATTTCCCAAACTGGCTCTCAATATTTGTAACGTCAGTTCTCCAGCACCCAAAAAATGAATTTATTAGTGCAGAGCAACCAAAAAAGAACGCAATATGGCGTTGGCTTTTATAGCTCCTCATATTGTAGTTTTTATATGGAAGCATTGCAAAAAATAATAACAATAAAACTTAAGCGGAACTCGTAAAACATTCTGGAGACTGGCTTTGAGTACTGCACCAGACCTAATTTGAGAAAAGAATTTTAAAAAATTTCTTGTTTCGTTCATATTTTATCACAATGTTTATTGGCCCATGTCTGGAATCCGACAAGGGACATACAAAGGAGCATGGACGATATTTATAGTCTTGGCCATTCTCTTTTATCATAAACAGAGCCTTCCTTCTCACAATCAACTCCATCAGCTCATGACATGTACCATCGAAACTTAAAAACAACCATGGCTGTTTGCTAAGTTTTCAAGCATGTGATACTTTAGTGCAAATTGTGATAATTGCACATTCCAAGTTATAACAAGATATGAGATAAAGTATCATAAATATGCAAAATCCCACGACGATTTGAAGCGTTTTCAAAGTTGTATCTTTATGCAATCTTGCATAATGACAAGTTATGTTCCGATCAGACTTTTTTTTTTGGGAGATTCAATATTAACGAAAAAGGATATTGAAGATTTTAAAAGTCCATTACATGAGAAAAAACTTTCCAATCTATATCCATCGTCTTAACTTGCCACATCTTGAAAGGTTATTAACTTTATAATTATTTTTCGCCTCGTATAAAAATGCAGTCTACCATATAGTACGTTATTTCTTAAGAAGACATCTGCCAAACTTCAAAGTCATTTTTATAATACCCTATGATTTTTATGAGAATTATTTTACGATCCAACGATAACAATGCGTACACCAGCAATTTCATAAATAAGATTATATACTGTATATCTCTGCAAAGACAATAGAAAAATAACAGAGTGACATTATCCAAAATGAAGAAAATTTAATTTATTTTCGATTTAATTTCTTTACAAAGTTATGGCTATAAGAAATCTAAAATCTAAGTATAGAGTACAGCTTAATCCGTATTATTGCAGATGATTGATGTCTAAATAAAAACAGAAATTAAACCGAAAACAGATGGCGAAGCTCGAATTAAGGATTAACATCAAGCTAAAGCTGACATTGCTGAACAGTCGATTGGAACTGTCAGTTTGACAACCAACAATCTTTTAGATACAAGTGCAATGGTCACATTTATCATCATGAGGTTTTTTTTTTTTTAATGGAGCGATAGATTTTGGATTTTCACGGTAAATTACCTCAAAAGTAATCCACATTCGATAATGCTTTGTCTAAAATTCTTTTGTAGTCTACAGCGCTATCGCTTACTCTTAATGCCCCATCAGCTCTGGAACCACTTTTCCTCAACTGAGTCTTTTGTGTCCGAAGATTGAAACGTGACAAGGAACTTAGCCCCTGACGCCTACAGAGTAATTATCAAGAAAATGATTGTGGAAGCATGGTTTATTCATAACGCTCCAAAGACATGTAATTTAACATTCTGACAGGGTAGCATACTACCATACAATGGACCTGCAATATACACTGGGCGTTGTATAAATACCATCTTTCAAGACTATTGTAGAAAGTAAAACTAAGGTGGATGTATATGTGGGAAAGGAAATCTTCCAAAGAAAATATTTCCAGTTATTCCTTAAAAGTTAAAAACATTGCAATCTAAATCTAAAGAAACTTATAAAATAATTGGCAATTACCTTAGCGTACTATCTGACTTCTGCTCACATCCAATCACAGACGACCATACACAACTTGCAAAGTGCCCAAAACAAATTTACTGAAACGATAAAACGTAACCTTACATTTACTTGAGTAATCCACATCTGCTTTCGTTATTTGAAATTCTGATTTTCAGTAGTTATTTTCATCTAGCATTTAAGATTATATAGACTGCAAGTTGTAGATGGGAAATTCAGAATTTCCACACAAGAAAACGTTCCCTATTTGATTATTTAAAAAATCAGCGAAATGTTCAAAAATTATCTTTAAAGAGCCACAACTAGTAATCTTTGTAGGTTTCTCAATATCGTCAGTATGCAATCGCAACTAAATTTGCGTAAGTATGATGAAAACGTGGATTCTTCCACAGCTGTTGAGATGGATAAAGGGACATTAACGTATATAGAAAGCAAAGCTTACGTTTCCCAAAATCCCTAAGTTTCTTGTTATGGTGGATTTCTTAAAAAACTTTCAGATAAGAATTTTGGAAAGATTTTCTCTTCGTCGTTCAGAACATGTTAAGTTCCTCCTTCACGAAATCGATCGACGATTTGATGTTTTCCACAAAAATGCTTCCATATAGTAAGTACGAACAACATACATAGATTAGTACTTTAGAGCTCTAGAATTGCATTTTATTAAATAAGATTATGTCATTTATTTGAAAGTTTCATTGCCATGCACACACCATGTTCAGCATGACGTAAAGCCATCATTGGCAGATGCGCAATACAACATTAATGAGAAATGTTGTCAGGTGGAAACCATACGAAATAACAGTCTTCTACATTCATCGATTTGTTGCCAAGATTAACTTTGGTTCTCATTCCTTGGATTAGGGGACAAGAAACATTTATAAAATCCCATACACATTTATAAAAACCCATACAGTTTCAAGTCCATTAGCAAGGTTTATTTGCTTTTCTCTTCTGTGTTTACATTCTTATATTAGCTAACATGTTGCTCAGATACGAGCCAAATATCTATCAACCTTCACAACATATTTTTTCATTATTTTCATCTCTCCGAAACCTACATACATCACCGTGTGTTTACTTAATGTTATACAATATTCCAGGAAACTTGAGTCAGGTATGCGACAAAATCTAAGGATTTGCAGAAATGCTTCAATTTGGAGACGAATGTAACATTTTGAAAAAAAATTTTGTGCCAAAAAATCTATAGCTATTAGAAAATATCCAACCTTAAGATCTCTAGAAACCTGTGTAGTTTGCGCACTTGCAATACTGGAGGTAACAAGTGTGTCTTAAATGTACACAGAATCCCTGTTCTACCCTTGTAATACTATCATTGTTGACTGCAAAATGTGATTTAATTAAGTTAATATTCTAGCAAATTTTCAGGAATATTTGACATACAGGAAGACATTGAAAAACTGAATAAAAATTATCACCACGTCGCTGGAATGTGGATTGAACAGATGCTAACATTATTTACTGATAATTATGTCAAAATTAAGCTAGAATTCTGGCAAATTATAAGGAATGTTTAATATACAAGACAACCTAGAAAAACGTGAATGAAAACTACCTCTTGACGTTACTGAAAGCTAGGAGGATTGTTACAGTTATGAATTTTATTCCAGATGTAATCAAACAGATGTCATAAATAAATTATTATTATGTCAAATTTTCAGGAATATTTTCTATACAGGAAGACATTGAAATAAGGATTGGTTCCATTATCAACTTTATCCAGAATAATCTTTAATGAAAATACTATCATAACTAATTTAGTATTCTGTCAAATTTTCAGGAATATTTGATATACAGCAAGACGTTGAAAAAAGTAAATGAAAATTTACACCTGTCATCCCTGGAATGACGATTGCACACCTGATTCTGATTTTGGTAATCGCAAAGATAATTTGTCGACTTCAACCAAATCCTAGGAAATCCAAAATGGGAAATTGGACAAACAGTGTTTGCCTACAAATAGATTACTGATTGCATGATTCCGACTAGATCGCTAATGAAGGCAACAGCAACCAAAAAGCATCTAGGAAAGCAATGAGCCATTTCATTTTACTGTTCTGTACAGTAATAAAATTGTCTTTGATTTCGCTTCGAATACTGACCCTCATTCCCTCGAGGTCACCATTAAACGTTGGCTTGATTATCGTGGTCAAGAAAACCTGCAAAGCAACACTGTAATTTGTGCTAGGATTTGTGAAAAAGGCAGATAGACCTTCTAGAATAATTAAACTTTTAAACTCCTGCCTAACAGCGCCATTTAATTTGCAGTCAGGCAGAAGTGGAAGTTGTTAACCAAGAACTCTTTCCTCAAATTGTGTATTCTCAAAGATAGCATTAAGCCCTAAAATTGGCCATTTGAACACAATTTATGGTTGACGCAGGAACAACAGAGCCGACAGACCTAATCAACTCTTCACGATAATTTCGTAGTCATATGGAATTACAACGCTGCCGAGGAGCATTGCATCTCTTTTAGTTCCCATTTAGGCAGTTAACCGTCATGGCAAGGTGCAATTGATGTCATCAGACGGAATTTATAAGCACCCAACAAAAGTCGATGAAAATGGGGATTTAAGCAACTGTGAAATGTCAACGAACTTTGCAATTGACTTCAAGATCTAGGTCTTGGCCTAGAAGGGCGACAAAATACCAAATGATATGTCCACGTAATGGACACCACTACATCAGCTAGACTATGCTTATAACAAGTTGTTTTTTTCCTTTTAAAGTTTTTCCCATATTTTTATTTTCAGACATAAATTTGGGATGAAAACGGTGTAAAAATTCGACCTTGGTTTTCGCATTGTGTAATGCGTCTCGAAGGCCCATAACTAAACACAAACATTTCTAATAAAAGTTGTAAGTACCAGAGTTGCGCAGTGGCTCCCCGTTCATCACACACTATTATAATTGATATAGTTGTTGTCACTGAGTAATAAGCTTTTCGAGGATATTCGTATACATGTATATGCACTTGTGATAATGCCATTTATAATGTCAGCGGGGCGCTGTAGTTTGCGCATTATGATGATTTTTTTCAAACTGTAATGGTGGAAAGAGATTAGTTTGAATTAATATTAAAACTGCGCAAACAACCTTAGCATAAGATAGATGCCATATAATGTCAAAACTAAGATTATTTTTAAAAAAAAAACACTCTGAAGCACCATAATAATAAATAGAAGTTAGCATTTTTACCAAATCCATTTAGTAGGCTGATAAATGCAAATGTGAATTAAATTTTAATCAAAATGCTTTATTTTTGTACAAATTCCTCCACATATGATAACTAACATCAAAATGCTCATTTTCAACAAAAGCCAACAACAAATTCTTCATATGTGTAGCTTTTTCAGTAAAATCAAAACTTTACCAGCTATTGTATTTTTGAGGAAAAAAAACTCCTTCTCTAGAAAATGTATTATTACATATTTAATACATTTATGATACCCATGACATTTTACATATACACCATATAATAAAATTTAAAGAAGTGGTGTATTTTCGGATGTACATAGATTAAATTTCATTTGATATCGTTCCAAACTTTATTCTGAGAAATACTGACTAGATATTAATGAGGTTTTAAAAAGTAAAAGTGATTCATCCAATTACACATCATGAAATTGTTAATCATTCAAGTTTTCAAAAATAAATATGGTAAAATGCTACATAAACTATAGTGGTATGTTTAAATTTTGAAAAGAGCTGATTACAAAAATTGTATAGTCCTAAGTGTAATTACTCTTTCAAAATCTAGCCAAGCATTGTTGCTCATTAAAACATTTCTTTGGTTGAACAGATGCAAATTACAATATCTGCAAAGTTTCCCTAGCCAATCAGAAGCCATGGAACTATGGAAACCTTTGGAAACAATGTATCCTGACAACGGTGTATTGATTACCACATTTGAAATTCATTTGCCTTTCATAAGCAAACCTTTCCGCTAGCTAATCAATACATCAAAACAAGCTACTTATGTTGCTTAAGACTAAAAACATATGAATGGCATACATGCTTATTCGTTAGTTGGAGTAATCCAATCTACATGAAATATTGCATGAAAAGAAAAAGAAAAAATGAATGCATCATATTATCTTCTGAAAAGAGTTTCTGATGAAAATTTGCATACTTGCCTGGGGCTATGTCACGGGAGCCATTCATGCATAAATCTAACTAACGTTCATATAAATTTTATGAAAATGGATAAAATGCTCATGAGGAACAAAATTTTAAAGAACAAAAGTTAATAAAGAGTATAAAACATTATCCTTAAATAACTAAAAATGCAAATAAGAAGTTGAATTCATGATGATGGCACATAAGTTAATAGAAAACAGGTTTGACAAACCACTTATCGTATAATGACATATGAAAAATGTCATTTACACATGACAAACAGCGAGGGGATATTTTCATATTATTATTTTGATGAAACAACCATTCATGTGTAGATCTTCGGAGGAATTTGAGTGTTCTTCTTTAGAAGCTTTACGAAAATAGCTTTATACATAGATAATGTGCTGAGAAAAAAAAAACCTCGCTTGCAAATATTTTAAAGTTCTGAGCAAATCTTATCCATTAATCTCGCAAAACGTTTTAATTACAGATTTCTTTTTAAACGCAAATAACTGCGAAGCTCGTAATTATATTTCGCATGCTTAACATCGCAGCAAAATCTTAATTAATGGACTCTTATTTTGCAGTCCATTACGCGTTGAAAACAACTGTCGCATGCATCTTACATGCATATTACAACTGTCATCATCTTAAGTTGAAATTTAATGTTCTTCGTCTCGAATAATTAGCAATTATAAGTTGCTTTCGGGTTGCTAATGAGCCATAATTAAGATAGAAATGTTTCCGAAAGATTAGCCAAAAGACAACGTCGTTCACCAGCAAACTGCTGTTATTAATTCAAAAACTACCTATAAACCTGTATATTTTTAACTACAAAATTGAATAACCGGAGGCGTATTTTCTTGATATAATTTCAATCCAATCATGTCAACGTTTATCTTATAAATTGTGAATATAATTTGCAAAAAAGTCCTGCCTTAAAACAAGATATAACAACGTCAAAGAATACCATATTCTTATATAGCATTACTAAAGGTACATTTCCACGTGAGAGAAACTCTCGAGAGGCTCTCCGTATAGCATTTTTCAATGTAGCACGTGCAAAAATGATTGTACTACTGTTGGAGAGATGTCACTGATAGCAGCATGAAAAATGTTAACCATGTTGGAATTTTGAGAGCAGCTATCAGTGACATCTCTCGAACAGTAGCACGTGCGTTTTTGCACATGCTACATTAAGAAATTGAGAACTGCTATCGAGAACAACTCTCGAGAGTTTCTCTCACGTGGAAACTCGCCTTAACATCCAATAGACGTTAAAGCTTACAACCACCTGTTTAATTTGCAAATCAAACCATGTCCTTTTATTCGAAAACAATTAACTCATGTGACCTAACACTGGCAATAAGTTTACAAGTCGTCTTGACGTTGTCTTAATTAGTTTAAGGAGAAGTTAGGTCAACCGAGATTGATTCCTCTTAATTTCTCTAGTTTTTTTTATTGGATGTGCTGGTCATCCGTGTGAAGATTAATGGCTTATATCCTCTGCGTTGACCATTGGTCACGCTTCGTTAAACTTTCTAGCAATCAGGATCATTTACCAAAATAGCAATTTGAGTGGGTCATCTCATATTAATCGGTTGTTGACTAGTGACTGCTCGAGTTAATGAAGTGTTATTAGTGTTAACTAATCTCTATCAACCATTCCTCACTGCTTATTTTACCCTAAAATATGCTGCCTTCAATCAATATAATAATTATTCCAAAGTTTATCCATGATGTCATTTTAATTTCTTTACTAGTAAAGCCATACGAGCATGAATTAACATCTCCTTTTAAGTAGACGATATGATTTTAAAAATGCGTATGAATTAGCTTCTGGCATTCAGATATGTAAACCTAGTTCAGATTTCGTTGTATACTGTATAAAACTTTACTTTTATCAAAAAGTTTTCGGTACAAAAAAAAATCCACGGAAATGGGCTTTTCAAAAAAACATATTACATACTTGAGTCCTGCCAACAGACATCAATTCTTATGATTATATCATCAAAATGGGATATTTGATCCTAACGTCAACCATGGCATTTAAATAAATAATCTAAATCAATATTCCAACTTTTGGAGATAAATTCAGAATTATTTTTGGTCTAAATCCAACTGCATGCCTAGAGACTGGTAAGAACGACGTTTCTGATTTTTCAACAAAAAAAAAACTGATGTATTTATGCGAACAAAAACAGAAAACCTTAATGGTGAAAATAACTACAGTATGTTCCTAAATATTTCAACAGCTATTGGTTAAAAGTTTGAAAAAGTTTAACCGAATTAAGGCCATGGTTGAAAATTAGAATTTCTTTGTTTGGATTTAAGGAAGTCAAGAAACTATTCTTCACTAATGAATTCTTGTTAAATCAGTTTAAACTCCGAATAGGAATTACAAAAGACCTAAGCCCAAAATCCCAAGCTGCTAAATTATTCAGCTGGCCCTCATCATGTTTTAGAAACTTGCAAAATAATAATAAGAATAATAAACGGCAAGCGAACGAAGCGATATTAAAGCAAAAAAGCACAGAAATCGATTTTAAGACAGAACAATAAAGCTCAGGGCTGTTATTGTTGTTCCTACTTCAATGTGGTTTTTTTCCAGCAAAGAACTTAAAAGCATTCTCGTGTGAAATTTGACTTCCCAGTTTGTTCTGAAATAATAAAAAAAACCGGGCGAGTAGGAGATTCGAAACCAATTTAAAGGTTATTTTTTGTTGCTAAAACTCACTTTGGCCACAGCTGGAAATCCTCAGTAACCGTTATGAATCATCCAATTTTAATATCTTACATTTCTGAACTATTTGATTTTTTTTCTCAAAATCTAAATTTGATCCTTAAGTTATTGCAATATATATTTAAATAATTTAAATATAGCATTTCTTCCATTTTTTCAATGCTTCTAGACATGCATGATATTTCAGTTGGATTTCAGTAGAAACCAAAAAACAAAATTTCCAATAAATTTCAATTACTCTTTCTTGTCTCACATTACTACATCTTAAATTACCTTTTAAAACTACCGCCTGAACATATATTAAAATGTATATTATTACAGTAGAATCCTTATTATATATATCCTTATATACCGTGTGTAATATATAAACTAAACGTGCCGTTACATTTTTTCAAAACAACACCTGTAAATAACTTTAAAAAACGTTAAAATGTAAAAATGCTTGTATGTACCAAGGAAGATAGAATCCTTTCTTCAAAATGATCAATATGAAAACGAATATTCTATTGATACAAAAGCTGTTTTTATAGAAAGTAATTTTATAGTGAAGAATAAATCAGAGTAAAATTAAGTCCAATCTCTTGACCAAAAACCGACTTGAATACAAAATGTCAAAAGGCTCTCCCAAAGAGTCCCATTTTACGATAAATATTTGGCTTTCCTTGCCTTGTAATCCTCTCTTTTGTTATTGTGCAAGTCCAGGATTTCTTAAAGATGCCGAAAGCGGTTTATATTAAGCGAAAAAAAATATCTCTAAAGTAAACCGAAATCCTAAGCGCGTTTATCTTTTGCTTCTGTTTGCCAGCAAAAGTCGAATAATATCCATCATTCCGAAGTGGAATATATAGGGAATAGAAGTATAGAATATAGCACCTAGTACATGTACATTGTATATATATAAAGCATTCAATTTCAGATCACACGGGGGTCTGACCGTATTCAAGATTTCGGATATATCCAGCATTTATAATACGGATAATGGACTTTACCTTTTTATTTATGCTCATGGAATCTAGAAATCACAAAGTCGATAGGATTCCATTTCACAGTTGTTGATTCACATTGGCGCAATTCAAAGAAAATTGAATCCAATGACGTTTTTACATCAGTTTATTGCTCCTAGGCGTTGTGTAATCATTCATAAATAAAATATACAAGTACGATTACGTTTTTGAAAACTAAACTTAGAAACATGTTTTTTAAAACGCTAAATATACGTTATGACTTTATGAAAGATTGTATGCTGTTGATGATAACATTTCCAGATGAGGAATTTCATCTGATCATTCAGCCACTATTTATCGATGACTGAGACTTGTATAGCAATATCATAATTACTTTTAAATATAATAAGAAACCTAAATGGAAACCAATAAATTGAACCAATCAGTATCTGGAAACATGTCTGGCTTCTTAAAAATGCCAGCAATGTCTACCATGGCAAATTGAAGTGCCAGATCAATTAAGTTGGCATGCTTTGAGTAAGCTACTTTATTACCAATAACCATTAGTCTGCTCTTATATGAATTCGGTAAAAATGTCAACATTTTACAAATGAAAATGAAAAAAATATGTCCAGCACTCTTGTATGTGACAACCTTGACGTAACATTTGTTTCCCTGCTTTTAAAGAGCTATTTCTAAACGCTCATCATGCAAATGACATGGAAATTGGCAACGGCCTAACCATTGCTAAGACCTCACGTTGCAAATATTACGAATATGGTACATAAAGGGTATAATCATATTGAAAGAGCATTGCCTGAAGCTGAGGGAAATAGATCTGATAAAGAAAAAAAATTGTACTTAGAATATGGAAATTCGTGTCTTCAAGACGTTCAGCAAGCATGCAAGATGTGCATGAGTTGGAATGTGCAGACAATAAAGGAAAAATCTGCTGTGATTTGCATAAATCAAGACTATGGGGTCGAATACATTCTTTCCGCTTGAAGAAAGTGACTGTTGAACAAGAATTTGTATGCCTAGCTCATGTGCACATGAACTTCAGTAAGCAGAAATTCTTTGTTTATTTGCAAATAAATTTAATCATACTACATTTTACACACCATATAGCACAATAGTATTAAGATACTTCAACATAGGATGAAAGCAAACAGATCGATTGTTCGGCTAAAAAGTAATGATTAAACAGATTTTTTTTAAAATTTAAGACGACTTTGGTATGTACTAAGCATTTCGTTTGATTACTATAAAAAAAATTACTAAACAGCAAGACATTCAAATTTTTCTGAATAAATATATATGGAATTTTAGAAGTAGGTTATATTAGATATACTAAATAAACGTAAGTATAAGCAGAACAACAAAGTGAATTTTCACTAATTTGAATATCAATAAAAGAACATAAACATACGTATCTCAAAATTTTTGCACGTTTCATTTTAGCATATGGCTAAATATAATAAAATATACGATAACGCAATCCAATTTTTCATTATTATCCATAATCGTGTTCAAATGTTTATGTCGACAGTATTTTCAAATTCACCACATCCGCCAGATGACATTTCAACACATATCATATCCTTATGGACATGCCAGTGCATCACAATGAAACATGTCAACTTTCAGAATCCATAAAACCCTTGGAATTGACACAAATTGTTGATAAAAACCGGAAAATACTGACATTCTATACTGAATCTAAAAGATAAAGTAAACGTAACCAGATATTTGTCAATCTGTTCATGTTTCGATGGGGAAAAAATATACTAGCATAAAAAATTAGTCTTAGATGCAATAAAGTGAATGCAGTAAACACTATAAATCTGTATCAAAGGGAGAAAATTGCACGACTCCGCCTACCGGAAAATGTTAACTTCATGAATCAAATTATGAAACTGGGGAGACATAAACTGTCGGCAAGATAGCCTATACATATATATTCTAATTAAGTAGTTACACATGGGGAAGTTGATGCTGTAGTTGAGTATACCGGAAATCTGGTCAGTCACTCCCATGCAAAATGTCACATAAACTGAACTTAGATTCCTAAACACGATGTGTGCTGTTTTCTAATAAATATGTCCAGAATCCAGTGACATGACCCCACCATAGTATTGGAAGCATGTTTTGGTACAACAGATTTGTACATTATTGCAACACTGCATACAGCAGTAGCACTAACGCTGTCATGTGCTGTATGCCAATGCCATATGTCATAAATATTCCATGTCCAGAACAGGCAAAACGTGTTGACAACAATTCGCATGAATATTCGAAAATCGTGTTATCTTACTTGCACTACCAGTTAGAATTGGACGCACTCTAAAATTTTCAAGTTTCACGTCAGATTAACAAGCAGGCACGAACTAATGTTTTGACAACATTTTGCATATTTAGATGTTATCTTCGCCAGCGGGTCCGAAAACGTATTTAAAAATAAGAGGAGTACGTGCACAATCACTCAGTTGGCACAAACACGAAGGGGAATTTGATCAAGATTTCAGAAAGGCTGAACATCTGCGATGCGACTACCGTGAAGATAAACGCCGCGAGTAGGAGACCTTTACGGAAATCTTGCGAATATTATGCAAATGAGGAGGAAGAATAGTGGTCCACAAAAGGACAATCGTCCATTGCACGTCGCATCGGTCGTGCAATGGGTCGTGGTGACAGGTCTTATTTCCTCCTTCCGTCTTCTGGAGGGGAGAAATAATAAAATTCAAGTAGTCTGGATTCTAAGGTACATTAAGAACGGCCCAAATGGTTGTCATGGTGATGCCTCGGGCCTGGACACTGGAAAATCAGCCCCACAACTCGGAAACTGCATCAGTGACCAGATTAGCGGCTAACCATGGAGACAGACACTTGGAGACGAACGAATTTTGACAGTGTTTGCTCCTGTTGCAATTGTCGCTTAAGACAGACAGCTAAAGAAGAACCTTTCATGAAGTGATCAGTAGTCCATTGCAGTAATACATGTGTGCCCATGCATTTACATGTCTCTTTGATAAAGAAATATACCTAACGTAGATGGCTGGCAACCTTAAGAGTAACATTCCAGCCATGGCTGCCAGCTGCCAATTTGAAGAATCTTATTTAATGACATAATTGCCTTTGTCGAAAAACCTCTTAATGTAACAACTGGTAAAACTCAGATGTACAAACAACAATTACATTTTCTACATTATCCAAATTGTTCAATTAGTTTTTTTTAGTGCTCTGCATTCATTTTTAAGATAATATATTAAGTAATAATAAAATATTCTTGTACTTTACTGTTTTAAAAAATAAATTAATTATAGTTCATGCATGAAACACATGATGAAAGACATACTTCTCATATTTTCAAGAAAACTTGATAAAAACTCCTCATGCTTTAAGTTATATTCTCATGATGAAATATTCATCAAAAAGATAAGTTGCAAAAAATATACTAGAATATTTAATGTTGGAATTGAGGGAAAATGAGATAAAAACAATTCAATATTGCCATGCCGATTATGATAAACGAATTTAATAAGAGAACTGATAGTGCATTAATTTTCTTTATGCCGAAGCAAAAAATATTATGTTTTCAAATTATTTCCGTGCGACTGATAAAATACTTTAGGTATAAAGAACAGCATAATACAGAAAATGTACATGTGGTATTTTTCAAAATGAAAATAATAATTTTACTTGAGTTACTTACTGCACGTTTTATGGAAATTATGCCCGAAATAAATCAGCTTGTCTTTTGAAAAAATGGGAATGTTTTGCTAACATAATTTCATACTTTTTAAATAAACCAGGGTTTTAAACGACGGCTGCTTGAAAAAAATCCTTTGATGAAAATTACATTTACAATGCTACAAATTGTGTGCTTGCTGAAACTAATGGCATTATTAAGAAACAAATTGACTTTTTATGAAATAACTAAACTACTTACTGTAGTGTGAAATATATTTTATAAAAGACTTCATTTTTAAGACAAGAACATTAAAAACGTCAAACCATTTCATAATTAAAATAGATTATTCATCAAACTTGAAAAATCACACCGTTCATAAAATCTTCTCCCAAAGGATTTTTCTCCAATTGAACAAACAAGTGAATAAACGAATCTTCAATTTTTGAAAAAAAAAATCGATTTTTCTCGAAAGTCGAAAAAACTATTAAAATGCCTATAGTCCACGCATTCTATGCATTGTTTCTTCGGGAAGTGATCGGAATCCCGTAGGAATTTCAAATTACATAGGTGAATGCGATTTATAGCTGGCTAAACACAAATATTCAATTTAACAATAAAGTGGAAATGTTTGTACAGTACAAACGATTTCGCTTGCTCCTTTGGAATGTGCAATAAGCTAAACAAAATATAGTATTAAATTAAACTTGAATTACTTGTTAAAATATAATTTTGAAAATGCAGGACGTTAAGAAGTAACAATTTATCAACATTTTCATTGCTTGGCAACACCTTAAAATTTACTTTAGTGGAATTCTTGGTATACGTGTTCAAACTAAAAAAAATACGATCGCGGTTTACACTTAATTTATATCACGAATTTCAATAAATGCTCTTGAAATTCATAACATATCAACTAGTTTAACAATGTGCTCTGAAAGTTTTCATTTCTAGTAGTCAAAATCAATACCTTGAAAAAACATCTAATTCCAATCTGTTTTATAAAATCTTTGTAGAATTATCTGCTGCTTATGTAAAATCCCTAAGCATAATCAAGAAATCTCAGTCTGACATCTCATTTGCTCAACTCGAACAATGAGATATGCAGATGTTCCCCTCACAGTTCCACATTCCGATAACAAATGTACCCAACAAAAATGAAGTTCCATGTAACACATGCCAAATATGGATATGCCTAACACACACAATGCATGTTGAGACGCTTCGCTTGGGGAAGCAGATATGAAAGCACCCAATTATTTAAGGAAACAGCTCGATGATTAATGTATTTCCCTTTGGCACAATTATTTATCTTCTTCAACATGCTCAACCGACTTGATCACGCATTTCCATCGCGGAAATGCAGAAATCGTGCATTTGACAATGATATTCGGATAAATATATAGTATATTCTCGAGGATACGCCGGACCTACCAAAATCTTCCCTATAGAATCTGAAGACGAACAAGTTGCCAATTGCCCAGTGGAGCAGTTAACTGTCAAGCGATGACTGCTGCATCCATCAACTTCAGTATATATAACCCTACCATGTTCTAGAAGCACGAGCTTATATAAAAAACAATTTTTAGACACATAACAGGTGAAAATGTTAAAAAAAATTGAAGGTGAACAAAAATATGTCATCACCAAGATTCAGACATACAGACATTACCCGATTCAGACATGGATATATGGGGGAAAAAAGTTCATTTAAAATATTTAGGGCATCGTAAAATTAGTGTAATGGGTGCATTAACAACATCTCCTTTAACATTATAATTGGTTTGTGTCCAAATAACGCGTGGCATGCATCTAAATTCTGTATAATGCCATGTCATACCAAAGTTGTGAATAGGATTAATTCGAAAAACTTTTGCAAAGTGAATTTCAAAATATTTTCCAACATCCCCACAGCTGAAGCAAGAAGGAAATTTCCATTTTACTATGTTAAACAACATAACAGTTGCATCATGGAAATTACTTATTTTCGATTCATTTCTCATGCATGAAATCTGAAGGTGGCTGTGATTTGATGAATAGCATTTGCATAAATATTTTATTGAAGTAAAACGCATTTCCTGTTGCCTGGTTTCCGACGGCATGCAGGGCTCAAATGCATTCCGCTTAAACCGTATGATAAAGGAAGGGAGAAAAGGAAATTATAAAAAGTCAAAACTGTCGAACTACAAAATTAAAAATTCTTCCGCCTGTCTTCACATGCATTATCACTGTCATTCAAAGCACAGTTGAATTATCAAGTAGCAGACGAACACAATCGTGAACAGCAGTGTTTAATGCATGCTTATGCTGTTCAGCAAACAATAAAGGCATCCCAACAACAATTGTGAGACATTTGATATTCATATATTCAGAGGAGAAAAATGTAGCTCTCCAACATTACTTACAAGCTTATAACCAGGCTGTTTGCAATTCCAATATCCGTACATATGCAAATGCATCGTTGCATCGATTTATTATTACCAAAATGTGCTATTGCTTAAAAAAGACTAGCATATTGCCTCGTAATTTAATCCGTTTCTTATTAAAAATATTTTGTGATGGCCTAATACTAAAATGAACATGAACACTGAAATTCAAAATTCTTTCTATTGTTTCCTTGCTTGCAAGTTGCCAAATTATTAACCATAATTACTTTCCATAGCTTTTGTTTAAATTAGCAATTTTGGTTTTCAGAAAGCACATACATAAACTTTATCGGACCCAAAAGCAATAATGTTAAGCGTTATATTTTAATTATTAATGACAAATAAGACCCCCCACAAATATGTTAACATCCTAAAAATAGAGATCTCAATAGCACAGAGTGATTCAAAGCCCATTACTAAATAATTCATGGAGCATCTTCTTGCAAAATAACAATGTCATTTATGACATATTTTCTAGAACTCAAATTGTAAAAATAGCAGGTGAATGCTTTGATAACATCAACGCTTATAAAGTTATAATAAGCTTGTAATGTTTACAATACCGTATATAAGATTCAGATATTTTTATGCTAGTCAACATATTTCCAAATGTCACGTACATGCACGTGCATAATGGTACTCTTTATTTGTGTAGGGCATGTCGTAATGCTACAGACAATACTATATCTTTATAAACTATATTTACATGCCATAATCTTTTTTTATATATATACAAGAATATTAGTATAGCGTAGTTTCCATAGAAATGTTTGTCCAAAAGTTTCCATTAAAACTTCAATACTTGTTTACAGTAGCTTAGATCTCAAAATATTCAAAATAACTAATTCCCAAACGCATCAGAAGGACGACCACATAAAGTTAAGATACTCGAAACTAAGAAAGTAAGCTTAAAACAGCACGCATGGTTTCATTTGTCCAATAGCATGCAAAGTAAGGATCACTAGTAGCCAATCTGCATCAAAGATTTTGAATGAACGGTTCATCCAAACGTGAATAATAACGTTTAAATATTTCCGCCTCCAAAATGTTCAAGTTTCACGTCAGATTAACCTTTTAAAAATAACCAAGTCTTAAAAAACACATATTGAAAGCCGTTTTGCCATGTTATTTCTAAGAAGGCTTAGTGTGTTTATCCTGTAAAACTAACAATGTTATAATACTTATTTAAGCAATTTATGTCATCAATACACAATATCCTAAAGCATCAAACCTGACGAACATGTTATGCTAATATTGGAGGGTAAATATATTTAACATAAGAGGTTCATGAATAAGCAAGGACACTAATTCCACTTGCTATATGAAGAAATACTTAGAAGTTTAATTTAAATTAGAAATTCTAATATACACTTTTAACAATAACATCCTGTACACCCCGTGTGGAAAAATTGGTTCAATTTATGATATGTCCACATATGACATTTTCAATATATTTCCACATCTCTTCAATTTCATACACATATATATGCATATAAAACCGTAATTCAATACGATATATAAATTTCTCAACTAAGTTTTCAAAAAATTCATCTCTTTTATGCATACAACTCTTTTATCGAATATACATACTCATGTACTATATTACATTAATTGCTTGTTACGCACATGCAGATATGAAGGTTTTCATTCAAATTAAATGACACCAAACATGGTGGCATTGTAATAGAATATCACTTGTGACAATCACGATTGAGAAAGATTAATCAAATTCGAGAAGTATTTCTCAAAGTGATTTGAAAAAAAGTTTTGTAAATTTCTTTTTAAATCACAAGGGAACAAACCACTGCCAACAACGCGTTTAGGTTGACCTGTGATAATTCAGCACAAGGGTTAAAAGCGGAAAAAGTTCAAAGCAAGAATGCAAGTTGAAAAAACAATGAAATTAAAGAGATGCCAATGAGGAAAATTAAGCATGAAAGCTACAGCCAGAATCAGAATAGATAGTATATTATGCTCGACCCTGCTAAGATTAGTACGTATTTCCATCCCTCGACAACTCCTTTGGCATGTCAACAAAGGCTTGCTTGTATCCCGAACACTGTGTATTCTTTCCTTAACACGCCTCATGCATAAAAAAACCTTGATGTTATTGCCTTTCAGATCCCATAGAATCATGAAAACAACGCTTGCATCTCAATTATTCTACTTCATGTTGAAATTGTTGCGGTGGGCGAGTGCCATTTCCAGAACGGTGCTTCTGGGATTCATTCTGGAGATTTTATTGATACTAACAATCTGCCATGCAAGCATCCGTTTCTTCAGCTTGTTGCAAAGATACAAGCGGAATAAATGATATTAGGCTTTAAAATGCCTATTAAATTTAATAGTTTCTCTTGCGTGAAACGTTAAAAAACAGCTTTTGCAGCTGTCCTAGCTGCCCTTTTACTCGAGATTCACGTTTCTTATAGGACTCAACTTTATTATGCAGTTTGAAATTATTTGGAGGGGAAAAGGTTTTGAATAACACATCTGATTCCACTCAGTTAAATTTATAAATGGGGCCTGTGAGAGATGTGACAAAAGCAATGGTGTTTGGCAGCACTATAACTTGAGTTCAAACTTTAACTGCTGTTATCTCAAGTTTAGATTCACTTATAAGAAAATGCTGTATATAGCATACATCACGTGCATCCTTAATAACAGAATAAATGTGTCATGAATTTAATTTAAATCAATATATGCTACCGTATATTGTTAAAACCTTTGGGAACCGTTAATATTTATAGGCAACTTCGACTGTGACAACGTATGTACATCGTAATTTCCTATCATTTTGTATTTTCCTTTTGTTTTTCCCAAATCTATGGATTCTCTTGTTTTAAAATTCTGTCATTTGTACTTTAGTATAGAGTAAAATATTTTCTTAATACAACTAAATGTCAGTAAGTCTTGAATATCTCTGTTTAGTATAAAGACTCAACCTCTAAAGACGTTTTCAAAGTAACATCTTGTATTTTACAGAAGTTATATCTTATGTTTTATATTTTCAAAAAACATTTTTTTCAATTTTCTTGGCATTATGCATCCATTGTTCCAAATGAATATTTACATGTGCTGTAAATTATCTCCATGTAACGACCTTCAACATCTTTAAGGACATCTTTTGATTCCTTCTTATACAAATTGAAATACAAATTTCTTCACTACATAGAATGCAAACCATGTCTTACCAAGACATAAAAAACAAGTAAATACATTTCTAGTAACATACAAAAAATGTCTTCCAACCTGAAAGACAAGAATTAAAAGCTTTCAGAACTGAGACAAACCACTGATACTTCTGTGGAACACACAAAAATCGTGTCTGGGTAAAACAAAAATACAAAAACATGATGAATATCGAAATTTAAGATATGTTTGAATTTGTTTGGTATTATCATGAAAAATCAATCAATCTAAGCTACCCAGCACACAAATGTCTAGCATGTCTTAAAACAGCAATTCATACTTGACTCTTTGCAGATACTTTTCTCTTAGATTAATCTGCCTTCATTGTTATTGCTACCATTTCCTGCAATTCACTGCCTGTCCACATGCTCATAAATCCCACTATACTTTACTAAATGACGGTTTAATGGCCAGATATCATAGGTCTGTTAAGTGGATAAAAAATATTTTTTTCATTTAACCGACAATCTTGCAATTAACCAAAGCATAACACAACTAGGTAATCCCTCAATGATTCTTGTTATAAACGTATTAGAAACAAGAGGCTTCTGGAAAGCCAGCAATTTCCCGCATTGTCCAATTTAATTGAGTTAACTGAAAAACAACATCACTGCGCGTGGGCAAAAGTCAATTTGCTGATGGGCGACAATGCATTATGTAATCCGGAATTGTTATTGAAAGTTCTGCCAATAACTTGTCCAATAAGATATTGCGAACTACTGTATATGAGCACCTATTACAATATAGATCTTGCACTGCCTCATATCACTAAATTCAATAACTACTAGTTAATCCTAATAAAATTCAAGAAAAAAAAATTAGACGAATTAATGTGATAGAGCGGAGGATAGCAATAGAGTTGGTTTCCATGGTGTACGTCTAATTGCATATTAAGTTTATAGCACTAAAACCCCACACAATAAATTATCCAAAATGGCAAAATACTAAAAATGCATGTCAGTAGTTATCGAGTTGAAACTACCTACACTGTAAGCTCGAAGTGCGACATAAAATGCTTTTAGCTATAATAGATTTGAAGAACAAAATACCAGATAAAATTGCTCTTGTTATCTACATTTACATTAAATAGCTTTCAGCCATAATTTGAAATTATATTGACTTAATGTAATACAGTAAACTGTCACACGGTACATTAGTTTTTTTTCTAACAGTGTAACTGTTGACGTCAACGGAATGCTAACAATGGACATCTACTTGTTATCTTAGTTTAACAAAACTTCCTATAAAATGGCTTTTGATTATATGGTTAAGAACGTTTTCAAACCATATATTACTGAAAATGGTGAAGTATACTGTGAATGCATTGACCAAGTAGTGCTGCCCTGATTCATGTTCATCATGTCTTCCAAAACCAAACTTTTACCTCTTTTTTTTTCAAAAGTAGATTCTTGCTATTTGTCAAGCTCAGCTAAAAATTGCTTGAAGCACTTTCAAGCTTAAGCGCGCCCTTTACAGGATATAAATCTTCCATAAATCATTAAATAGCTTTTATTATCTGGAATGATTTTATAGCAGCGACTTATCTCCAAACCACGTGGTTTCTAACACAAAAAACATAATTTACTTCTTTCCTGAAATTTCATATATATGTAAAGATTATAATGTAGTAATAACGTTAATAATATATATATTTACATAAACCGAATAAATGCATTTTAGCTAATTAGTGTCAATATTAGCTTACGATTCACTTCCGGAAGCATGTCAAAATCTTTTGCAAATAGCGTTTGCAAACATACAGAATAAACATGAAACGTACACCATGCCATTTAGCAATCAAGAAATGCATAACCAGACCAAAATTGCGATAGACAAAAATACTAAAAATGTTAAATAAACTTTAAACATTTTGAACAGTTAACAAGCAGCATTTACTTCTGTTCATTTACCAACACAAGGAATAAAAAAGTACAATAAAGAATAATATACATATCACCTCAATTTACAGCATAAACAGAACGTTATAAAAACTCCATGCATTTTAAAATAGTTTTAATGTTCCCCAATATGAAAATATTTCTGCATTTTCCTGTATCTGCTGCAGCAGTTAAGGGTGTTAAATCCTAACTTTCTGTTTAATATGCGCAGTAGTAGATTTAGCAATCGTATTCAAAACTCGTGCTTTTCCCCTTTGCTGACATTAAATATCATCTCGAAATTCGTCAAAAGAGATGGAAGCCAGAATTTCCATGCAACACCGGAAAAATTATAGATGGTTTCCAACCATGCAGGCACTATCTCGCTTTGCTTAAGTGTTCATAAAGTTTGAGAGTGCTTCAATGGCATTGTAAAACTGCCACAACTTTTTAGGCCTCTAAAATATGGGCTTGAAACGACCACACTCTTTGCCAATGGAATCATCAATGCCGCATCCAACCCAACAATTATGTAAATCACATCCTGTACTCATGCCCTTGCCCTGCGTAAACCAGAAAGAAAGTTATTATCCTGTGCTGCAAGGCGAGGACATCGATTTTTACACTAGAATTCAGTGATTGTGGTAGTAGGAGAAAATATGGCATGCATGCTTCATAGATTCTATTTTTTTACATCAACATGGGTAAAATCTTGACAAATGCATTTAGAAACGATTTTGCCAAGAAAATAGATCATGGAAATTTCATTTTGAGAGGAGGTTTTTTATGTTTAAAGCAGCCATTATCTACATAAATGACACTAACAAATAACAATGATACAGTACTTTAAAAGTACCTTCTACTAAACAGGCCTACAAACATTTTGTAGCATAACTATCAAGTATTCGTTTGAACCATTTATTTGAAAAATGCATAGCCATTTTGTAAACACTTCAAGCTATATGCGTGACACTTTAAATGTTTATAACTGTATGAAGTAAAATAAATATACATAAATTGTATTTGTACATTGTGTGTTTTACTTGTATATAAGTTCTACGACTTCGGCCATTATCATTTTATGCAACTCAGATATTTAATTCTAAAAAGAGAATTTAGTATTTTCTTACTTAGTTCAGTTGATCAGTATGAAACAAATCTGCTCACAAAAGAGTTTCAAAAACAATTATTGAGTAATTTTGATATTGAGTCTGTTTAAGAAATAAAATTTCCAAAACAAAGATCATAGGTGAAGGAAAAAATAAAATTAAAATACAATCACTGAAAATAGAGTAATATTCTATAGATATCAAAATTTTAAAACATTCTTAAAACTGCTGGAAATATACAGCATTACATGTACTTAACATCCTGCATTTCAATACTACAGCAACTGCAACGCAGGTAAAGCATAATTAAAAGAAAAATATTTAAACAACAAGTAAAACAAGAAACAGTCTCATTAACGGGTGAAATACGAGTGGCTTTTTATCAGAATCACCATAGCGTTTAGCATGGGCTGAAATGTGGTAAATGAATGAAGTCAGAAGAACGTGAACAATGTAGTCTCATTAATTAACGCCAGTCTTAATTAACGTCATTCAGGAGAACAAAGACAAAGCATGAATGAAATTTTATTTACCACGCATTCACCTTGATTCTTTCTTCCATTAAATTGCCTGCTTAATGGGCTAAGCAGACTGAAACATTCAAGCTCAGAGTACTATGAGTTTCTTACAGCTCCTATAGCTCTATTAGCGTGTGACAAATTTTGCATTAGGTAGACTAGGATTAATCACTTTTAGAACTATTCTAGTGAATTTATGAACATTGTTGTTTTTTTGGAAACATTAACAGCACCAGATATCGGACCATTTCAACCTAAATCCTAATGTTCAAACTAGAAAGATGAGCTGGTGTAGTGTCGGTATGATTTCTTTCTTTTAAGGAGGATTTTAAGTGCATCATATTGTTGTTTTTCACTTTGAACTGGTAGATTTTTGAAAATTAATAAATAAGTTTGAAAAATGTCCGTTAATTTGCACATGCTGTCAGCACGTGCAACATGACAATGCAAATTATCGGACATTTTTCAAATTTGTTTATTAATTTAAAAAAAATCTACCACTTCAAAGTCAAAAACAACAATATGATGCACTTGCTGATCCATCAAGCTATTTTAAACAATTTTTATTTTTATTTAATCTCTTTTTGTTTGGCTGTGAGTGTCGTTGCAAATTTACCCATTGAAAGGGATTTGGTTGTAATCCACCTTAACTAAGATCTCAGGAACCTAAGCTTTAGGTGAGGTTCCTGCTGACATTCCCAACATCAAGCGTTCCAGTCGATCAACCTCAGCATATTGGGTTTGCTCCAGGTGCTGAAAAGTCATGAGTGCCCACAGGGGGTTTTGAATTACAAAAAAGCTCTAAAAGAGTTCATTTCGCCCTTTGTCCTAATTCTATTGCAACTTTTAGGATATTTCTATGTTGGAAGGATGTCGCCCCCTCCAACCATTCACACGGCATGTTTGTTGAGATGTCAACTGATCTTTTATCAACATTAACAGGTTTTCGCTTTTATCTTGCAGATAGAGTACCATGACAGACCCATCAAACAGAAATCTAAAACCATCAGCCACTCAACGTTTCTGAGGCAGCAGTGGCAATATGGTCAGAGAAAAAAACGATGTGATGAAGATGGTAAACTAGGCGACTGAGTGCCAACTTGTATTAATATAATCCAGATAAGTCGAGTTCACGTATGGCAACAGTCGTCGGTAGCTCATTCACACAGCGTGAGCAGATGTATTTTAAAAATACATTATCGCTATTCAGAGGCTTCTTTAGCAGGAGGTGAAACAAAAGTACAATGCCGAAGAGGAATCACTTGTTGAATCGACGACACATCAAAGGCACCAACAGTCAAAGTGGTACTCATCAATACTGACCACATCACTACTTGGACTTATTTGGAACATATGCAGCAGTATATTTCTGTTGCCTCTCGATGGATTTTAAAAATAACACATTCCACTGATTGAAACTCTGATGATACTCTAGTGAGAATCTGGAAGATTTCTAGAAGATTCTCACCAGATGAAATACGACCAAAGAACTTGATAATAATGATGGATCTACTTCATTGACCATGGCATTTCTTTATTGACCGGGTTCTTCCAAATACATTCCAAGCAACTCATCTCTTCAAATTCGAAATACGGTAAAAGCTTTAAATAATTCAAACATTTTCAAAAATTGGATATAACTGTAGTGCATGAGAAGAACATAAACATATAGGCCCCTATTATATTTTCCAAAATTAGATTAAAATAGTGTTGCTTGATGGCAAAATACTATTTTCCACATGAAAACAGTGGAATTCCAAGAAAAGGTTCCTAGTCAGCCATGGCAATACTCAGCGAATAATTTTGCTAAGTGCTCTGTGCACCATATCAGAAATAATGGTCTTATGATGGCAGAAATAGACAGTAAACATCAAGATTAATGCTGTCTAATCAATAATGTAAACTCAATGGTCCTTGAACATTTATCAGTGATCTGTGTTTGCAACGACAGTTTTTATATTGAAAAATTACATCTTATACATATAGTTTGATCACTGCTCGTTTTTCTTCTTCAGGCAGGCTTGATTGTCCACTAGCCTTTCTGCAGACCACAACATGTGAAGTTTGGATCAGCTGCACGACACTAAATCCATTTTTACCAAACAATGTTTTTAACGAATGACGAATGACCAACATTCTAGAAGATACATCGATCTACGAACAGTGGTGCCACTTTCAGGGAATGCCAAATACAAGATTGATGGAGAACGTTATTCAATTGGAAGCTATGCTATCTCCCAAAGACATCAGATTGGGAACGATTTATTAAAACAAGGCGTAGTTAAGTATGCAACAGAGACTCATTGTTGCAAACAACAGTTCACGGATCCCAAAGATCTCACCTACACTCCTCCATCTTTAACAATTAATGCTTAACTTGAAATCTTGCACCGTTGAACAGAGAATCTACAAGAGAATCTTAAAAGTGAATCGTTTTGGTAAGAAATTTGGAAAGAGCTCATCCAAGCATCACAAATGGTTATAATATCCACTTCTGAAACTGACATCAGATTACAGGTGCGACAAAAGCTTTTGCTGGATCTGAATCCTTGTTAGCTCCAGACTTCAAACATATCTTAGATTGATTCATTACAATAACATATTCGAAACGTCTGTGACAGATGTCATAATAAATGATTAATTCTTATACATTTATCGATAGCTAGATTTGGCAAATCAAGCATCTGGAACCTTGGATCACAGAGTCTTAACAACAGCTTTTGGAAATGCTCGCGTGCCAGAAAGTCATCAAGAACCCAAACAATTTCTGGAAGGGAGTTGGAAGGATAATGTCATTAACCACTGCTATTTATTAATTACTTCAGGAGCTGGCACCTGGATCTGCAAACCTCCATCGCTCTGATCTCATAAAAGTGCTATCAAAACAATAAAGAAGTGCCGAACAAGAGGCATTATCAATCCATCCTCCCAGATGAGTATCTCCAGATTGGAGCAGTACAATCTCAGTGCCATGGGTCTCAGCAACGATCAGGCAGTCATGAGCCTGACAGTGAACACCACTGCCTACACATTCAACAACTTGTCAGTGCCCTCCACTAGCCGCATCTTGGAGCTCTTCAATGTCACCCAGGAGGACCTCGACTACATGGCCACTACCAGCATAGCCTCGAAGACGGATAACCAGTCCTACTGCGGGAGTGAGTGGAACGACTTCCGGGACACTTTCATCACCTTCCACGGCATTGCGAGCACCATCGTGTGTATCTTCGGTCTAATCACCAACATCCTGAACATCATTGTGCTGACGCGGAAGGACATGTTGTCAGCTACCAACTCAATTCTGACCGGCTTGGCGGTAGCGGACATGCTGGTCATGATCGACTACCTGCCGTTCACGCTTCACACGTACGTCCTTACGGATATGGACTATTGTGGTAAGTACTCCTACGGTTGGGCAGTGTTCACACTTTTCCACGCCCACTTCTCAGTCGTCTGCCACACCATTTCCATCGGTTTGACAGTCACGCTGGCAGTGTGGCGTTTCATCGCCGTCACCTTCCCTCAGAACAACCGTGACTGGTGTTGTCACCAGAGGGCATTGGTGGCCATCAGCATGTGCTATGTGGTGCCCATCATCTTCTGCTATCCTGTCTACCTCAGCTTCGAGATCCAGACAAAGCACGTTCAGTGCACCGAGGGTGAATTCACCATCTCAATGAGCGAGGTGGCCAGACTGCACAACGGCCTGCTGCGGAAGATCAACTTCTGGGTGTACAGCGTGCTCATCAAGATCATTCCGTGCGTGGCGCTTACAGTGCTCAGCCTGTGGCTCATCCGCGCCCTCTACCAGACCAACAAGCGCCGGCTGTTGCTGCAGATGCGTGCGCAGGACAATGCTGACCGCTCTTGCGACCGCACCACGCGCATGTTGCTGGCGGTGTTGCTGCTCTTCCTGCTCACAGAGGTGCCACAGGGCATCCTGGCGTTGCTCAGCGGCTTGTTAGGCGAGACCTTCTTCGAGAGTTGCTACAACGCCCTCAGTGAAGTCATGGATCTTCTTGCGCTCATTAACAGTGCCATCAACTTCATACTCTACTGCGTCATGAGCCGTCAGTTCCGCAACACATTCAGCCACCTCTTCAAGCCCAGCATCCTCAATAACTGGATCGCCATCCCACAGGAGGCCACCACGCAGGCGACAACGTGCGTGTGACAGAAGCCGCGCTGCCTAGCGTAATATCAGTGCCTAATCATCGGGGAAGAGTCGCCCACTTTCCGGAGCAAAAAAAAAAAAAAAAAAACTTTGCGCTTGCCTGTGTTGGGTGGCCTGACCGCGAATTCTGAAGCCAATTCTTGCAGGATTAATTCTTGTGGGCAGAAATGAAGTGATGTAATGCACTTTCGGGGTGATCTGCAAGCCATGCTTGACCTTTTCTAAAAATATGCAGCACTACGCACCCTTTTTCCAAGAGCCGGGTATTGTTCCCTAAAGCAACTTTATCATTGCACAACCTCTGATATATAAGAATATTGTGTGCAGGTTTGTCGGGTTACCCAAGAAGCTCTTTTATTAGAAAATGCGTCACTGCATACCCAGTTTTCAAAAATTTACATCATTCCATTAAATTTTTTACTCAAGAAGCATTATCCCCGTACACCCTGTACACCCTGAATATACTAGCATGGAACTCCAACACTACTAATAGAGGAGGTCTACATTACAAAACGGCGCATGTGTCATGCATGAGCGCCTCTAGTGGCCAAATTTGCTGGGGGAACAGCCAAGCGTCGACCATATAGCATTTCCATTGATTTTGCTCTTTTAGAAACGGATTTTTGTGATATTTGGGAAATTTAACTTAAGTTTTTGAAATTTGAGAGTGGAAATTCCACTTTGAGAATGTGCAGGCCACGTGAAAACCATTTTATTTAAACAAAACTGCGTTTTATTTGAATGTCACCACGTGTTTCACTTCCATACATACATTAAATTTCTTTCATATATTGGAGTTTTTAGGGATCCTGTGGTATGAAATCCTGTAATTGACATTCCTAAAGTTGTTTTTACAACATGGAACACAACAATTCCACTTCATAATGTTTGAAAACCCTTTTGAAGAGCGAAAAAAAAACACGTGTAACTCAATGACACATTTTTGGCCTGTCCCCCCAGGAAATTCCCTAAACCTACCACAGAGGGCGCTAAACGTAATGTAGACCTCTATTTCGTTGCAATAAACCTCAACCCATTTGTTGAGAAATTTCAGCATTGCACCCATTTTTAGCACTGCATGCTGTTTAAAAAAAAGCACTATGCACAACATGCCAAGTTAGCATTGCATGTTTCCCTAAAAAAGAAATTCACTGCTATAACATTCTTTTCAAAACATTGCACTACTACATTTTTGGTATCCAACAACCTGCATCAATATACGCTTTTAATCCAAGAAAACTGAACAGTTCTCCAAAGATGCAAAGAAATCATTTACCCTGCATTTCAAATATATTCGGTAATTTATCTGGTGAGGTCCTAACTTCCTAAATGCCATTCAGACATTTTGCATCAGATGGTGATGCTTTTGTTCGTTTACACATTGTTTTAAACTTTGTTATACATGCTCTTTACTTTTCTAGCCTTTGCATGGCTAGATGCTTGCACGACTTTGAGAAAAGGGTAATTAGTGAAGCCTCCATTTGATGGAAACACGTTTCAGCATGCCCAAATTGTCAACTTTCAATCTGGCTTCAGCATCCGGGGTCAGGCTGCAATACCGCGACTTGTGATCATCTTGCTGAGAATCGGACGATGTTCCCTTCCCAATGTTTACCTCTATCTCCCATTAGCTGGGCTGCGATTTGCGTCGGCTTCAATCTCTCAATTTTAGCCTCTTAGCGGCACTTCTTGTTCAGGTGCTCAATCCCCGTTTCGAATCGTCAACGTTAGTTATCTCTTGTCCCCAGATATAGCAGCTCTTTGGCTTCGGTGTTAATCAGGGTTTCATTAATCTGTGTCTTTGTTGAACAAGGGTTGAAGTGCCGAGAAAACACATGGACGCGCCACGTGCCGTCGGGAACAGTGGCCGCAACATTCTGCTCATTTTGCGGCCACAAATTGCTGAAACGTCCCCGGCTATGTACATGTAGAATCAATAAGTAGACACTTAGCCAATTTTTGTCCTCTATTGTATAGTTAGCAGAACAAGTGATGGTTTGTGGAGAAAATTGAATCTGACACCATGATTCACCGCCCATGACTGTGCACTGTACTGAGCAGTGACTATCTAGCAAACTGCTTGAGGTGATCAGATTCTTCCTTGATCCAAATCAAAAATCTGCACACAAAAAAGGCTACTACATATGCGATTGCCCTCGGAATATTCTCGAAATAATATTAAACTTGTTAGGTCAGGGATGAATTGCTCCAGTATGATAAGGTAAACAAATATGGCGGTCATCACATGAGACCAACAGAATTCGTTTGTATATAGATAAATAAACAAAACAGTAACATTAAGATAGGATGCCTAATTAAGTTTTTCGCCATAACCTGATGTAAGGCTTTTTCCAATTGACCGCATCCTCTTAATCCAAAAGCAATGCTAAATGCTTGTTCGTCACCAGAGAATACTGAACTGGAATAAGACTAATTCGTTTCAGGATTGCCATTTAAACAGCATATAGTATCTTCCTAATCACATTTAGGAAATTCGAAATTGTAAAAAAAAAATCCGTTTTACCAAATATAAAATTCTGATTAAGAAAATTACTGATATTCAAATTTTCCAGCCGAAATCACAAGATTACTTGCGAAATAGCTTTTGCAATGAGAGCAGTTTTTCATATAAAATATGTTCATCTCCAAATTGACTTTTTAGAGTTATAAAAAATGTTATCAATTTTTTTCCTTTACATATTTTTGCTTAACAAGCAAGAGTTATTGAGATAGTTATTTTGATATTTTGATTGCTTATTTTTTAAAGACTTTTCGAAACTGGCAATTACAAAACTTGTTTTTCTTCG
>JAQGAE010000544.1:0-34098 GCA_034696685.1 Julus scandinavius | reverse complement strand
TATATATGTACGCACAATGTACGTCTTGGTGGAGACCCGGCTTTATGTGTTTGTTATATGTTAGGAAATATTTCTGACGCTACATGAGTCAGGCTCGGTCAAGAAATTAACAATTGTTTCCATTACATTATTGTACCATCTTAAATAGCTTTCCAACATTCAAATGCTTTTAATATCTGACCACAGTTTCAATTTTACAAAAGCATGGTTTCTATGACGTTAGCTGCCATTTTGACCAAAACAACAGATTTTTTTGTCTCAACTCTCCAATGAAATCTCTCAACTTTTAAAATATTACTCTGATCGTTTTAACCACGATTAAGCTATAGTTAAATGGCATATTAGGTGTCACTATACTTTTATGCAACTGTCAACATGTGTATGATTGCAAAAATTCAACACTAGAGCATATAAATTAAATTTCAAGCCTGTCATTTTAATTTTCAAATTATCTCTTTGTTTCAAGTGTCAATATGCCACTGTAAGTCCATCATCGCGTGATTTTAGGCTAATAATTAAACGTATCACCTTTCCCTTAATACAATGAATTACATCAACTAGTTCTGCCAAGGTCCATTTGATCAAGAAATGATGATTGTTATATTCAGTACTTCCTCGTACAACTCCATGCTAAATTATATTTTTGTAGATTCATTGTACATCATACAAGTTTGCTTAATCATGTACATACAGAATTTATACAAATATTGACGCTTTTATAAGTATATAGGAGCAAAATGCGCTTAAAATATCGTTGAAGTTTATTTACCGTACAATAAGCTGTACATTAAGCAAATCTCAAGGATGACAATTTTAAATTGATATTGTTTTTACAATCTTCATATAAAGAGGCGAGCCAAAGCACATCTTTATTTTGCACTTTAGAACTGCCTATAGTTAGGAACTTGTCCAATTGTTTGTTATAACGTCTAGCAAGCATTACTTCGCAAAAAAGAACTCGACAAGGTTATACTTATTCACTGACGTCAGAGTTTTACAAACAGTAATTAAAATCGACATTCAAGTTCCGCGAATATATATGCAGCGAGTTTCTTAGTAAAACTACGTTTGCGAAAACACTAATAAATGATTTCACGCCTACCTGTATTTCCATTCATGTTCGTTTTGATTTTCAGTAGGGTTTGAAGGCGCCATGTCAGTGGCCATGGCCTTGATAGAGCTTCAATGCAAAACGGGTGACAGATTGAGAGAAGGGATGATGGAAGCAACTGAATAAGGTGAAAAATAGCGTCCTGCAGCAAACCAGAAACTGAAGGCCAATGGAAATGGTTATGGAGTTCAATCTGTTTCGACTCCTTCACCGTCATGTAGGAGCAAATAGAACGCGACCCGTCAGAATATTAAAACAGGAAACTCATATGAGAACGTTGATAATGCTGTCGAAGCAGCACGCGGATTATTTAAATTTCGCTCGTATAGCGATGCTCGAGCAAGTCGACAATTCCAAACTTCTAGTACATACTATATCCAGAAAACGTTTCTACTGCTAAAAACAAAAACAAAAAACAACCGTCTCTACCAGACCCAAATCAGCTGATGGAGCTTAATGAAGTGTGGTTATGGCGGCATGATTGCCTTCACAATGATTACAAAGCACTTTTAAATGATGAAAAATGAAAGTGGAATTCCGGAATAAGGAAATCGGACTAAATGTCACATTAAATACAAATGCCGGCACTCCATCGTGATGCTGTTCAACTGAATTTCGTCCACCCAAATGTGACTTGGAATCGTCTCTTTTAGAAATTTAGGCGAGGGCAGGACGGAATCAATCGATGAGCAGTCCAGCTCATTCCAAAAATGGGGGATTTAATGTACATGCAATGCCATTTCCAGGTTAATTAAAAAAAAAACCTTGATGGATGAGAATTAATGGTATTGGCACATTTAAAAGGTTTTCTGGCTTACACAAGTGCTTTCTATCGATTTGGTAGCAGAAAAGATGTTAAAATTCAAGCTTTCTTGGGGACCGTCCACTTATGACGTCACGCGCCGAGGGATTGTTGGAATTAGGGATGGACGTTTTGCACACACTTTTACTGGTATATATACCACGTGATATGGATTTTGGGCCAATTCCTATACAAACCCTACTGAAAATATGCTGCTTTTTTAAGGCATACGAAGGTTGCTCGACCAAATTAAGACTTATTGAAAAACTACTTTTGCACTAGATGAGAACTACAGTAGATGGTGATAGAAAACAAAAATTTCCATGAACTATCCCCAGGTTACATATTAGATTAAAATCAATTTCATACTCCATCGTTTATTTTTGTTAAAAAAGAAGTAAGTAAATGTATCCGGAGATAGCAAAGTAAATAAAAAGCGTATTAATTTAGCTTTATCTAAAATCTGGCATTTGAATCCATGACAACCATCAATGTTTGGAATTATGCCTAAAATCTTTCATAGAAAATATCTCACTATAGGAGACATTGTTTAAATCTGCAGAATCCAGAAACCATAAAAAATTGTCATCGTCAATTAAACCAAATATTTCGACAGGTTATTTTTGACAACTACGTTAAAATTGCTAACAACAAAAAATAACCCAGCTCTTCAAAAACCTAATTTCTGAGGTTTATGTTAACAAAAAACCATTTTGATTTCATTATTAGGGCTTAGGTTGATTCCACTATTTATGGACTACCCTGATCAAATAGAATCCAACCAAAGCCCCCGACAAAAAAAAATGTAATATTCCCTAATCCTGGGTGTTTGTTTTTTCTCAACGACACTGTCCAATATGATGAAATTACTAAAACAGTTACTTTTCTTCAGATTGAATAAATACATCGCCAAAGAATGATGTAGCAATTATTCTTCAAGAGTACACTGCAACTCTTGTCACGAGGGTTGTCATATCAGATAACTAGTAACTTCTAGTTAAACCCTTTACCATTAACCTAGAGATACGATTTTTACCACTTAATCGACCGTTAAATTTTCATCATTTTCAAAAACTGAATGAAAATTCGATTAAAACACTGTCACTATAGTTGTCATACCACGCCTTTTTTGTTTTTCCCTAGGGCAGTAATTTTATCACCCCCCTTAGGGAAGACACCCAGTGCAGTCGATCTGCACCCCCTTTTTATGCCACTAATTATATCTGATGGCAATGACATTTTTATCTCAACATATAATCTTTTTCTCAATGTAAAAAGAAAAATAGGTCTTGAATAAAAAAATAAACGTTCTGATGAACAATTATTATAGTACTTTCTATGTCCTAAGGTAAATTTTCAACCATTTTTTTACACCTACATGTATTGATCTATGTGAAACGCAGGTTGAAAAACACTGTACGTATATAGCCTAAGTAATGGAATGTTTTATCCTACCTTCCACAGACTTTTGATTTTCTTCTTCTGCCTGAATTGTTTGATTTGAATGAAGTCAGTGTACTACTGCTGCTACCGAAATGGGAGTTGGCAGAAAGCAATGCTGAAGTGGATCCAGATTCGTTATCCAATAAATTACCGTTTTCACAATAACCTAGAATTAATGCATCTGCTTTAGATAGCGCTCTGGTATAAATGTCTAAATCGTTATCATTCACTGGCAACGTTATCATGCTTTATTCAAAACAAAAGGCCATGCATGCATATTCTGCCTGCATAGATAACAAAGTATTAAATATTGAGATTCAATGAATTCCAACTGAACAATAATTTGCATTTTTTATAATTTTTAAGTAATGCAGTAATTTATGCTGTAAATTAATTTTAAAAAATTCCATCAAATAATACTATGCAATATATTTCAAATTGAGTAATGAAGTACTGCAGTACTGAGTCATCTCTACATCACAGTATAAATATTTAAATATTAATTTTATGCAACTTTTGAATAACAAAAAAGCTAGTACGAATTTTTTATTGCACCTATAATGTTGCAGAACTTCTTAAAAAATCCCACGGAACCCAGTTTAAATATATCTGCTTTGTTTGAGAATGACATGTACTTTTCTATAAAATAATTTTAAGTAAATAGAAAAACCAAGTTATAGTTCACCGCTATATTGGAAAATGAATATTTAAGGTGATCTTTTTAGTATGAATTAAGTCAACTTATGAAATTGTTTTCTGGTGCAAAAGTGCTTAATGCGGTCCACAAATGCCAATTCACCAAGTAAAATAATCGTTTAATAACATATAGTTTCACAAAAATCACTATGGTATTGGATGTCTCAGTACTACTCTAAATTAGACAAGATGATGATAATGACGATAATGTGACGATTACATCAGAATACATCATTGTAAATAATTGTTTGTAATAGCAATAGGCTGATCATTTTATTATAAAATATGCATCTGCAAAAATCAGAAAAGACAGCAAGCAAACTAGTCATGCATTTGAAAATAAAAGAGGAAGATTCTATGACTAATGCGACATGCAAGATATTCTTGAGGCATTGATGCTATTAATTAGGCAACATATCACAGCATATAAGAGGGCACATAAAATCATTTGGCAAGTTAGGAAAACTATCGTTTTGGAACAGTGAGAATTTTTCCACACTTTTGATGCCCCTGAATAATCTGAGCAAGAAAAATATAAATTTACATGTATCATAAATTTCAAGGATTGCTTAAAAATATAGGTACATTTGTTTTAATACATTTCGCAAATATCTAGAATGCTAAATATAGCATCTATTCTATATTGACTAGTTCCTGTCATAGTTTGTGACTATCCCCATAGCCATGAAGATAATATGCCAGTAAGGGAAAAACAACCCAATCCCCTTACATCTACATTTAACCTAATCTAAGCCATTTTCGTCAAAAATGCCATTATGATTTCAACGAGCAATTTAAAGATGAAGCCATGTTAATCCAAGCAGTTCGCATGCAGAAAAATCAGGATATTTTAAAAAGCATGGATGATTTTATTAGCAAATATTCTACAAAAATAAGCAGAAATCGTACAAACTATTTTCTAAATAAGAATTCAGCAATCTTTTCGTACAAGTCCACCATGCTTCTTACCTTCTTCATTGGCATCATAAAATTCGTCGTCACTAGTGTCATAAAATCGCGGAGATTTTAAGGAGCGAAACGATTTCGGTGAATGGAATGGCGTGCTGCTTAAGGATTGTTCCAGCTCGTGATGCTCCTTGGCTAGTACATGAAGAGCCTGCTCTAGTACACGGCATTTCTCCTGTTCTTGCTTTAATTGCAACAGCCGTACCTTAAAGATGTTTAAGATATATGATTAAGTAAGCTTACTGACATAATGCCAAAAGAATTTCTTAGCTCTTAGATAAGCAAGAAAATGGATGGGCTACCCCACATATGTAAGATTGCTCTAACAATACTCAAATCAGACTGACCTCTTCCTGTTGAGTGAAAACATTAAGGCAATGGCCAAGGCTAGCAACCATGCTGTGTGAGGTTTCAGCTAACGCATGTAACCTTTCTAAGACACTTTGCACACCCTCTGAAATAAGGATAACACCAATATTGTAAATATATAGATTTTCAATCTCAATTAATTAAATATCATTTACATGTTACAACGAGGACCTACCCTTCTTCTCAGGCTCCACATCTTCAGTTTGAACCACGCTCTCAATGGTACAAATCTGTCGTTCCAGTAGCTGCTGGTAAGCTTGAGCAGTCTTCATTAATATATGATAAATGTACCGATTAACCAGGTGTTACACATAGACGACATGTAACTTTCAAACAGAACATACTTTTAAAACATCCTGCAGGGATCCTAATTTAAGAAAATCTGGCGTTTCTTCATCATCCGAATCTATATAATTACTCCCTTGGTTGATATAGTGTGTACTATATGCAACATGCTCTTGCAATGCATTAACCCATTTCTACAATAATTCAAAGTTTATCATTGTGAGACATTTGCTCGACTTGTGGTGATGCGCATTGAGAGAAATATTCGCATACCTGTATACTGAGTTGACCAATATCAGGATTTGGAAGACTTAAACGATGAGTTGTGTTATCGGAAAAATGTATAAGAAGGGAAGGTTCATCCAAGTCTAAGGGCTGTGCAGAATTCACGTAAGTTGTGTGCAAGTATGTTTGTTTAACAAGATAGAAGAATTTCAAGAAAAACTTACAATCACTTTGGCACCATCAAGATGCTTGAATCCCTTTCGATTTACACCACCACAGGCATCAGCTCTAAATTAAAATATAAACACATTGAATCATATTGTTTTGTTTACATTTACCATGCATCAAAGTTTGTTGTTAAATTTACCTGCAATTAAAATATGTTAAAACTCCTCTTTCTAAAACAGCCCATACATTTTTCCAGCCAAGAAAGCGGCTCCTCTATTAAATTATTTGTAAAATGATGAGCAAATCCTCTTATTCATAAGAGTTCTCAAGCGAAAATTGTTTAGATATCATACCTTCATAATGGGACCTTCAAAATGAGTAACGTGCCTTTGAAGTACCCTCATGGGCTGAACGTCTAAGACTTGCTTCATTTGAGATGACTGAGCTAAATCCAGAGCTTGTTGACCTAAAGAATTTAAACTTTGGAAAATAAAAGCTGCATATCCCAACATCACGCTGTCTGCTTATATCTTAAAACTGATTAAAACTTATTACCTCTTTTGTTTCGTATTGATGGATCTACACCATGCTGTAGCAATAAAACTGCTACCTCCTTCTTGCATCGATATGCTGCACAGTGTAATGCAGTATTGCCAAATGAGTCTGTACAGTTGATATTTGGTGAGCTGGTGCCTTTTAACTGCAACATTTAATGCACAAAATGATACTTATCAACACATTTTTAAATTACATTATTTGCTGGCGATTCAACTTAAATATGTGATCACTTAAGATTACTTAATTTATTATCTTGCAAGACTAACCATTTCACTTATTGACTCTAAATCGCCTTCCCTGGCAGCATTGAACAACTTCTCCTCCTTCTTTCTCATTTCTGTCCTTTCAGCACCTTAACAATGATAAAGTGGATAAGACGAATTTCGACAAACCTACCACTTTTAAAAATACGTTCTTAAAAAAACTAACCTTCTAGAAGTTTACGCACTTCCCGAAGTAATGCTAAATCTTTGGGAGTTTGTCCTTCTCCATTGATAATACTAACATCTGCATTAAACTGCAGTAATAAAATAACTAGTGCCTGCAATTTAAAACAATGAAATTAAGAGAATTCATTGTTTGCATGTAATATTGGGATGACATATTTTGAAAACTATTTACCTCTCTTCCTGTAAAAGATGCTTTATGCAAAGGTGTATCCCCTGCATCATTGCGTATATCAACATTAGCATTATTCTGAAAATAAATTTTATTTACCACACTTTTTAATATTGGGCTATAATGTGGAATTTGAACCATTATAAGCTTTCTTTAGTCCATGTACCTTAAGTAAAACTTCAGCAACAGCTTGATGACCAAAATAGCTTGCCAAGTGCAATGGTGACCAGCCACAATTACTTTTACTACGTCCTAAGTATCATTGATGAATTTGGAAACATGGCAAAACTTGCAAATAAAGGCAGCACCACATGCAGTATTTTGCGAGTAGCAAGTGCCTACTAGTGTGTATCGGGTTCTCGCCTTTTCCTGCCAGGAGTCTGTATTTTGTCGCGAGTCAAAGCGGGCGAATATTTACATAGTGAAAAAGTTGCTTCGGTACACATATTCGTAGAGTTGTTTACCAGTAAAAGATGATATTATACGAATGAAACAATATTTTAATTCGTCGATCAGTCTTCTACAATAAAGTTTGTGCATAGAGATATAATTTTAATTATATGTGCAGTGAGTACAATTCCCGTAAAAACTCTGCACACGGTGAACCACACATGTGTATCGAAGTACTCGCAACTTAATAAAGTCTTTGGCGAAAGACTCTGGAGGAAAAGGGTAATAGTCTGCACTAGCCGAATACCGCATGTGTTGGGCTGCGTTTACAATGACAACAAATGTAAGCGCTAGGGATGTAATATTATTATTATCATATTCTTATGCACTAATTTTGTAGTATGCATTTATCAATGCCCATACAACTTCATATAGCAACACACACAATTTGAGTAAATTGCTATCATTTATTCGAACCGCGGGGGTAGATAATACTACACATATTATAAGGTTGCAACATCTGTTAGGATATTTTATCAGCCAAGGCCAGAGGATTGTAGGCGAATTTTTAGTTCGGTTATCATAAGCATGTGCGCCTTAATCTACATACAAGAAATTGACGTGCCTACCTTTACAATCAACATTTAATTCAATTCGTCCCTCATTCTTGGCCTGTATAATTTCTTCAACCATGAGGTGATCTCCATTTCGAGATGCATGTAAAAGCATTTCTTCAAATTCCTCAGTAGGAGTGCTGTCATTTATGCTTTCATTCACCATAATGACATCTAAATTATGTAAAACATAATCAAATGTCACTGAAATAATCTCAAATGAATTCAGGGTGAACCGAATTAAGCGCCTAAACCTTGTTAGAAAAAAACTGAGAATTTTGTTCAGGCGCTCATGACGTATTTTTGTACTAAAATTCCAAGTTGCCATACTGGCACTCATATGGGTGATAACCCATGAGAATTTGACGAACATGTTAGAACAGCAGATAAGATTAGATTACAATCAAGATCAAAGTTCGCACTGAAAGCCAGAAATAAGAAATCACTGATACCAAAGATCAATAACGATCGAGAAGTCTGACATGTTCTGACACTCACCAAGCATAGCACGAGATTATCTTTTAGCGTGAAGTACGTCGATATTTTGAAACTACAAAACTACAAAAATAAAACGAACCGAAAGGAAAAACACCAGCGTCTGTGGAGCAGGTTGCACGTAATGTTTATACTTCACTTCCGCGTATTCTGAAGTCGAATGACGCGCCATCCAGAAACATTTTTAGGAAACTAGTTTCAAATTGCATAATCGCAAAACCTGTTGTGTAATGAAATAGTTTTATATAATTAAACTTAAATTCCAAGAAATACTAATTAACATGGATGCTTGTCTCCTAATTCACCGCCACGCGAAGTATGGCATGTCAAAAAGCACCATAATCGGTTAGTTAGGTTAGGCTAGGGTAGGTTAGGTGTGGTGTGGTGTGTGATTATGTTGTTTTTGACATGCCATACTTCGCGCTTAAAACATGTTCACTAATTAACCTGGCTTTTGTTTTTGATCATTAAATTCAATGTTTTTCTATATTTAAAACTTGAACATTGAAATTTAATTATATCATTTTAGATTTTATAACATAACGTGGAAGCGTATTTTTTGTTTAATAAGTTATTTGTTGGAATGTGTGTTTTTTCCACCGCCCCAAGAGCTATAATAGCGCCAACAATTTTTGAAATATTTTTCCGAAATGAATGCCTCCCGCCAAAAATGCACTCTGGTCTTAATTTACTAGCATTTGTACTAGCCCTATTTTTGTGAAATTTAAGTCAGCTTGCGTCTTCATGTGCATTCTTGGCATGACGCATATCAACCTGGGAAAAACCTAAACTAATAATTTAAGTGACGTATCTGGGCCATTATTAGTATGTATTGCTAGAAGTTGGCGTTCATGCAAAATAACAAATCCACTTACCTCATGTTCAGTATAATATAATAAATCATTTTCCACTACACCAAACTTATGTAGGATTTTAAAAATCTCCCTTGCTTTTTCTTTAAAGTAATACACAGGGGGGCGTTATCTTGGTTCAACTGATCTCATTCTAAAAGTTTCATCTGAAACCAAAATCACTTAAGTGTAAATATTAAATACATTCTTAATTAACTAACATAAAAACAGAGATACCAAATAAAGGCTAACTTGAAATATTCCTACCATTTGGGATTCTGTTTACTAATAAATATCTTATTATTATCATTAGTCGAGTCGAGCCCACTGATGCAGTATTTACTACAAATATAATCATCATTGATATGTTTCTGGCAACTTAGCCCTATCACCTGCAACAAATCGGTTTTCCAAATTTATTAAAGAAGGAACCTGTTTAATTGTAGAAGCATAAATATGCTTGACAACAATATCAAAATAAAAAAAATAAAACAAAAACTGAATGCAAAAAACAAAAACAAAATGAAAGAATGTGGAAAATTTAACAAGTGCTTTTATCAAAACAATGCAATGTTACAAAATAACACTGATTAAAAATAACCATATAAATTTTCCATCAAAATATTAATAACACAATTACATTTATTTAAGACCTTTACCGAATAAAAGCATACTAGCAGAGAGTAACAAACATGGTTTGAACATAACTGTTGCTAATAACGCTACTATCTCCCTGATCTTTGAAGAATTAGAAAAATTAGTTGATAAATCAAGATTGTTTGATTTTGATATTTCTTAAAAATGGCCATTTAATATTACTTTTGGTAGTAAAAAATTAACCATCGTGCGCATCCAAACCAACGCCCAAGAAGTCCTTGAACTTATCTTGAACAGTAAGTGGTAAGGCGCTACAAAAATAATCACATCAGTAAAGGGTAGACGCCGCACATTATTACCAATAATTAAAAATCAATACTCACTGAATTAGTCGCCATATATAGATGTGAAACTTTGGAACGAGAATGACCCTCTCATTTCTTAAGACACCATCCACAATTACATTACCTGCATAATCAGTTTCCATAACAGGACATAACCAAGAATGTCTACAAAAAGTTCAAACAACTCCTGAATATCACCATTGCCATTACTATTTAACAAACAATATTTCTAAATAAAACCTCATGAATTACTTACTTCAATCTTGGTTTATGTGCCATACCAGTATTAATAATAACTGGGTGAACCGTTGTGAAATTTAGAAACCCATTTTTGTAAAAACGCATTTCTTCCGCAACGGAAGACATTAGTCCAGCAACTGCAAATTTTGATGTGCTATAAAGCAAAACATATTGGCAAGAAAGTATTAAAACTAAAATTAGCATCAGAAATTTGTAAATTTGTCTAAAAAGCAATATACAACATACATAGAGCAAATTGTTTATAAAAACCATTGTATTATAAACCTGCATGCACTAAAAGTTAGCAATTATTTTCCCAACTATATTAGACTAATTAACACCTATTCAATAAAATGATTCAATTATGGTTTCATGTTAGGATGACAGATGCAGGACTAGGTCAACGTTATTTTAAAAGCCATTAGTGTAGGTTTGTGATACACATCAACCTGATGACAATAATATTACACCTTATCACAATAACAATTGGCTTATTAGCAATCAATAATTTTGTAAGTGATAGAAACTTGCCAGTAATCTGTAAGGTTAGCAAATCCCTCCTTCCCTGCCATAGAAGAAATGCAAACTATATGCCCTTTCTTCATCTCTAACATGGAAGGAAGAAACTCTTGAATTGTCTGAAATGTTTATTAATAAACTTTGTTAGCATTTGGAAATACTATCCCAATTAGCTTGGCAAACAATAGTAGTTTATCGGACAAGGGGTTTGGTAATTAGTTACAAAGTTCTCACCCAAAAATGCGCTAAGGTGTTCACTTCAATTGTTCGTCGTATTTGCTGATGATTAAGCATTAATAGAGGACGGCAATGAAGAATGCCAGCATTATTAACCAATATTGCAACTTCACCTACGTCTTGTTTCACCTAGAAAAACGTATTGTAAAACAATTTTAACTGAGAAAATCTATGGAACTTCCAAGGACATGATTTGCATCATCTTGCATACAATCATTTAAAATATTGCTTAGCAACTTACAACAAAACTATTGGAGTAAATGGTATACACAAATACAAACAAATTTGGGGGAAAAAAGGATTCATATACACATAACTACATGTCATCATGCTATGACTTCACAGACAACTTTTATGCAATTTGGCAATATGTGCATAATTAAAGCCCTCACGACACGATGTAAAATGGGGAAAGGAGAAGATTTAATAGGTAGTAGTAATAGAGAGTGAGAAAAATGGTCGTGGCCTTGCATTTGTCTAGAAACGGTGTTGGACTGGCCAGGTGTCAGTTTACCCAATGTTAATGACCTGGAATGTATTACATTAGTTCTATTCTGATCATATTTATTTTACCCAATTATGCAAAACATAAAACGTTGTCAAAAAGAAAATCTGTCAAAAAATCGTCAGTAATTTTTATTTCCTTTTTAGGTAACGCCATTAGTTATGACATCTCAAATAACAATTTGGAATATATCAATCCGTTTATATAAATGTGAGATCCTAATTAATTACCTGTTTTGCTACTTTAACCACATCTTCACGATTGCTTACATCGCAGCGATATGCATAAGCTGTTCCTCCAAAAGCTTTAATCTCTTCAGCAGTTTCCTTATTTAATTCCTGAAAAAAATTGAACAATATTACTATTTTTAACCGTATATTATATATTACTTCCTGTACAGTAGAAACGTCCTCAGGGGAAATATTTTTGGAACATTATAAATCTGCTGTTAAATAAAAAAACACTAATGCAAGCCAAAATTGAACTTGTCTGAATATTTATTTATGCATTTATCTAGTTTGTCATTTTTTTAAAACACAAATGGGCGAATCCAAATTTTTTACACAAAAATTCGTTTCCTGGTTAACAAAGTATTTCTATAAGAGATAAAAAATACTTGTACCACTAAAATTTTGTGTAAAAACAAAAAATTATTCATACATTTTTTCATTACTGGTATTGAGGACCGAATAAAATAATCTGGAAGTACTGTACACAGCCCTAAGGTACGGAATAAGGAAGAAGATAGGAAAAAAACAACCTAGTTGCGAAGAAAGTCATCAAATGCCAGTGACCTGAATTTAGAAAGAAAGGTGGGTTATACTGTAGGGAATGTAGGCCACACAAATATTTACCTGCCATATTTGTAATTCTTCAGGTTGCATGCAACCAGTGGTATACCAGTTGATCATCTCAACCGTACATTGGGTTGTAAATGTTATACAATTTATTACACCCGTCATGGAAAAAAAATTGAAGCGGAAATTTAAGGAAGATGAAATGCTTCGATGAACTTATGATTATGGCCATTGTGCCATATCTTCCAACTTGTTTTCAAAATGCGTTCATGCAAAACGTCCCTCAACTGTACAATTTTCGAGAGATAACAACTAAGTTCAATTATTGTACATATGCACATTGTTCATAAACAGATATAAATCGGGGCTAGATTTCGAACCACCTACGTAAAGTGCGACATAGCCGCTTTTTTATATTGTAAACGCATATAAAATTTCGATCACGTAAACTGCGCATTTACATGTAAACGAAGTATCTTAAAAAGAACGACAAGAAAGTTAAAGTATTGAACATTAATAAAAAAATATTCGTAAGCAATGCTTTATATTAATACAAGTTCATTAATCTCCACAATAATTAAAAAAGAGAAACATTGTTATACGAGTAATTTTAATACCCTTGGTTTTAGTCAAGTGTTATCAATTCAAATATCAGCCTGCCAATTAAGCTTCTACACGAATTTTCTACACGTCCTATAATTGCTGATGAATTTATTCACAGGCATACTAATCAGCAATGAAATTAAGTGGGTCGTTTTTATTAACGTAAAAGCTTCATGGATTTACAGGTTGTGAAGGCCAGATGATCTGATATGAAACTTACACATACAGTACACATCAATACTAAAGTTAAACAAGGCAACCGATAATTGATAAAAGAATTACACATTCAGAAGGCTCACCAGGATTTTAATACGTTGTAATGGCGGAGAGTAAACTAATATAAAATTTGTCCCCAGTCTTGACTAGAATATGATTTTATGAAAGTTATGTGACAACGTACTTGACATTGCCCTTGAATATTTCGGACACCTTATACGCAAGTCCTTATTTTAGTCAGTTTGGCAAGTGTTGCATGGAGCATACTAAACATCAAAAAGTGTACAAGCATAGCCAGAGGTCCGACATTGTGAAATTTGAAAACATGAGTTGCTAATTCCTGCTATTTTCACTTTTCCTCCAAGTTCATATTTCCTTGCTAACTATTACCTTGAAACCTAGCATTTGCCATAAAAACTAGCAGAGCAACTATACAATTTTTGGCAACACCGTTTTTTGCCAGAATTGTCCAACCTTTCACACCATAACACTAACAGACATCAGTGGATTTACCAGAACTAATGACAGAGTATACAACGACTCGCAGTTGCGACAGTCTGGCAGTCTAGATAATGCGTTACGTCCTTGGTAGACTTATCAGCTATAGGGTTCAGGCGGTCAAGGAATATGCACATGTACACAGTATGTCAAGGCTATTATCGAGTACTGTACTAAGGAAACTTGTCTTGACCATGCATGCAGGGAAGAATCCTCTCTAAAGGCCCCTACACATTTGAACGTTTTTCTAATGTTATTTTGACGTCACTAGCAGACGACTTCGACACGCATAAGGAAACATAAAAGAATATAAACAGTTTTTTATATATATATGTTTCCTTATGCATGTCAAAGTCGTCTGCTAGTGACGTCAAAATAACATAGCATAAATAACATAAGAAAAACATCACAAGCAGACGACTTCGACATGCATAAGGAAACATAAAAGGAATAGAAAAAACTGTTTATATTCTTTTATGTTGCCTTATGTTTCCTTATGCGTGTCGAAGTCGTCTGCTAGTCACGTCAAAATAACATAACATAACATAAGAAAAACGTTCAAATGTGTTGGGGCCTTTAGTCAATTGGATGACTATGGCACCATTTAACTAAATGAAGATAAAAATCAAGATATATTTGCAGGTGCAATTCACAAGAGAGCGGCTGGCCTGGATTGTTATAGAAAAACCATAGTATGGCAATGACATGTATGTTGTCAGTAATGGCAGAATGATCCCAAGCTGTGCGCATTCCCTACACAAATGAGAATCGTCTGATACAGTTTGAAAGCAAGAACAAACATTTACAACAGGTTTATGCATTTTCTGTCCTGGGAAAGCTGGAAACACAAACAATTAACGTATCCGGAATATACATGCAAGCTGGCGAATACAAATTAACCTACTGATAAGGAAAGGAGCCTCGAGGAGGTGGTAAACTCTCGTTTAATCGTGTCATCTGATTGTAGTGAACAAAATAAGGAAAACCATATTGTCCATCCGTGCTTATTTATCGTTGCACAACCTCCGAATAGCTAGTAGCCACATTCCAGACCATGACATGTTTTAAAAGCTGATGAGCGCAGGTTTTATGGGATGTCAAAGGCCATTAAAAAATTCTGGTAGTTCTGGTGTTCTGGTTTTAAAAGCACATTCATTATGAACCTGATCTCATAAGAATTCTACTTGAATATTTAATGAATGACTTGGAACGAAACACATAACTTTTATACCATAAACATGAAATTCGAACTACCTATAGTATATTTGATTGTACATTCATCTTTCTTCATGGTCATGCACTTTTAAAATTAAAATTACACTCACACGTACATTTGAAATGAGATGCAATTCGAACTATAGTCAAAGTACATATTATATAAGTGCATGCATATGTAGTATATATGTGTGAGTGCCACATACGAGTGTGCATTCTATGCATTCTAACCTCCTAAATTAGCCAAAACCACACATGATTTCATGGTCGACATCAATTTTTTCATAAAAACTTTAATATTGTCAACAAAGTTACTTGCTTATAAGGTACCAATATTAAAATTAAATCAAATTATGAATCAATGATTTTCGTACACAAAAAAACAACAGAAAAGCCAAAAAGATTACAATTTTCTACAAGAATATAGTATGGGAGACAAATTCATATCGATAAAACTGTACTTTTAGACGATATACTATCTTATCCTTGAACTAAACCTAGTTTGCAGCTGATAGCAGCAGGTATAGGACGGGGGCCGCCGCTATCCTTATCCTTTCGAAGCCTGGATAATTACAGACGTCTACCTAGCTGTCAGATAAAACTAGGAATGCAAGTTTTTTCAACTTGTGCGTGCATTGACGCGACTTTATGTAACCTAATGAATGCGCGCTTTCATTCGGATTTGTACAGAGAAAAAAATATGTCTTACCTCGTTTATGTCCCATAGTACGATCACAGCTCCACGTTTTGCGAATAAAAATGCTAACTCCCGTCCTAATCCATGTCCACCACCAGTAATTAAAATGATTTCACCGTTAACCGACTTTTGGGCAGGTGGAATAAATAATTGAACAATGGATTGTAAAATTAACACGATGGCAAGAAAAATAAACTGGATCAATTCAATAACAAATAAAGATAATTGATAAAAAAATAATATCATCTTAAGTTGATAATAGTAAAAACTTAACAAGCAACATACAGGGATTGTAAACACAAATTTTAAAAAAGAGCAAACACTATTATAGAAACCGATTGATGGAAAGCCTACAGGCCAATGGCGCGGCAATATTTATTGTAGCTTTCCTGTTGCCAGATTCACAATTTGGAATATACCTAAAAGCCTCTCCAGATCTCCCTATGATAGAGCAGCGGCTTACTCAATGTCGGGCACCGGCTTACAATATGTTGTCTGTATGCGTCCAATAGAAAACCAGCGCCACCAACTTCCGGCTTAAAAATATTTTAGGAGGACCGTGTTGATACGGAGGTCTTTTAATTTTGCTAACTAAAATGGGAAAAATCAAGAGATTAAAAACCGAAAAAGTATCCAAAAATGTGCCTTTGTCGCAGCAAATTAAGACGGACAATCTAGCAAAGCCATCAAGCCGTGTCAAGGAAAGAAACCGACAAAGAGACGAAGAAGTAAGTCGTGCACGTGGTTCTGCCAAAGTACTTAAAAATAAACAAAAGTAAATTTACTTTTAAAAATTCAGTCTGTAGAGATAAAAATCATTGTTTTTTTCTTCCGTGTCAAAGGTTGTCAACGATAAACTGTCCAAAAAGATTCTGGCACAAGCTCTACAACAACAAGACGAGTTGGAAGAAGAGTTCGGACAATCTAGGTATAACTATGGGTGTACTCTTATGTACATATACATGTATTTCAAACTAAATGACACCATAGATATTAAACGAATACGATAATTTGTAGTGGATCTGGAAATGTGCGTCCCAATAAAGCGTTTTTGGGAAGTAAGGATGAAGATGATTCGTCAGAGTCGGATGACGATAAAGGATCAGACTTAGAAGAGAATAATTTCTATGAATACGTTGTAAGTATTAATATGGTATAAAAACATAATTCCCAAATTATAAAACTAATGCCCACAGTTGTCAAATCATGTAACCATCATTTATTTAGGATGTGAAAGAAGAAGATGAAAAAGCGCTAGAAGTATTCATGAATTTTAACCCACCGGTGCGCCGAACGCTGGCTGATGTTATAGCGGAAAAGATCACCGAAAAACAGACTGAAATTGCCAGTCAGTTTACAGGTAATTGGTTTTTGACTGATAGTAGGTAAATCTGTTTAATGAAGCTTTAACAATATAATTCACCAAATCGAATGCTTTATATCTAAATGAAGATGGCCAGAGTTTACAGATGGCAGATTTGGATGAACGTGTCGTGGAAGTATTCAGAGGTGTACGGGAAATCTTATCAAAATATAGAAGTGGAAAATTACCGAAAGCATTTAAAATCATCCCAACACTTGCTAATTGGGAGCAAATTCTACAACTCACTCAACCAGAAGGATGGTCTGCTGCGGCAGTTTATCAAGCTACGAGGATTTTTACCTCGAATTTAAAAGACAACATGGCACAAAGGTTTTAGAAATCTGTTATGTGTTTCAATTTTTATCAAAATTGCATATTTTATTAAACACTGGTATCTTTTTCAGATTTTTCAACCTCGTGCTTTTACCTAGGGTACAAGACGATATTAAAGAATATAAAAGACTTAACGTTCATCTTTATCAGGCAAGTTTTGAAAAATATATTGCATTTGAATGTTAGGGTAGCTTCAGAATGCTAGTAACATGTTATTTATTTAATAGGCTTTGAGGAAGGCTTTATTTAAGCCAGGAGCATTTTTCAAAGGAATTCTACTTCCACTATGCGAGGTTTGTATTTAGTTGTTTAAATAGGGATAAGACTTATTGGGTCTATTTATTCTCATTGTGAAATTTATTCTAATTTTTAAAAAATGTTTATAAAAATTTCATGTGATATATTTTTAGTCGGGACAATGTACTTTGCGCGAAGCTACCATTCTTGGTAGTGTGATTACCAAGAATTCAATACCTGTGCTCCATTCGGCTGCAGCCATGCTTAAAATTGCTGAAATGGATTACAGCGGCGTCAACAGCATCTTCTTACGTATAATGTTGGACAAGAAATACGCACTACCATTTCGAGTGATTGATGCTCTGGTTTATCACTTTTTAAGGTAATAAAAGCTCCCGAGGGAAAGTTCAACATCCTACCTGGAATTATTTTAAATTACCTGATTTAAAGAATGCACACAAATAAAATAAGCATGACAATTGACTATTCCAATTCAAACCCATTAAGTAAAAAGTGTCTTAATACATAGCAATTTGGTAAGAAGCATAGCGAAATCTAGAGATGTTTGTAATTATTTCTGAAAGTTGTAGAATTCCAATATGTATTCTTAGTAGTGTTCACGAAGCCAGACTTGAAATATTCATGTTATAATTTATTTCAGAGCATGTTTTAATGTAATTTTTACTTAATAGATTCGAACGTGACAGACGAGAACTACCTGTATTGTGGCACCAGGCTTTGTTAACCTTTGTTCAGCGATACAAAGAAGATATCTCTAGTGAGCAAAAAGATGCTCTACACGATTTACTGAAAGTTCAAACCCATCATAAAATAACACCTGAAATTAGAAGGGAACTCCAAAATTCAAAATGTAGGGGAGATGCAGAGGCCATGACTACATCATAAATAAACTTGCATGAGCTTATTTAAGGCTATGTTTATTGCAACATGTAAATTAGCAATGAGATGAATTAAAATTTCAAACGAAAATTATTCGCAATTTTGGTTTATTTTATTTTCACTTTAACTTACATAAGTCCAGCTTTTATGCTTTACTGGATATTGATGATTTTGGAAACTAGCTTTGCTAACATCACTTTTTTCCTGTTTACTGTTTTACATAAATGGGCAGCGATGTGGAATGTAGAAAGAAAGCAACAAAAAAAAACTACACAAATGGCATCCAAACCTAAAGCACTTTTCTAAATATAATCCAATAATAAATATATCCCATAGGACGTCTGGGAGGAAACAATTAATATGAAGCAGATCGTACCCTGATGGTTACTTAGAATGCTATAAAACTAATATCAGTAGATTTAAGCCTCTTGCAATTTTTAATAGAGTAATTTAGAATGAAATTGCAAAGAAATGTAATACTAGGTCAAATGAACAGATTGCAGATACGTGAACAGGTGTTAAACATTAACTTATTTCCATCAATTTACTTTACTGAAGCAACAAGCTGAACTTTTTACATCAGTTAAGAAATATTGTTCCTTAAATTTTCTAAACTGCCATATCTTTGTATTTAATTAAGCCCATCTTCATCAAAACTCGTTTCTAATCCTGGCATGGAGTATCGTACGAATATATGATACATGCAATTGATGAGAAAATCCTCTGCAAGTATCATACTTTCGATTACAAATGTGCATTAATCTATCGGCCAAATCAAAGTATTCAGATGTATTATCATAATGCACACGACTAGATGGCAATGGGATAAAAAAATTCCGTACTATTGGTTCGGTTGAATAACATTTTTGACTTAACAGCTTGGAAATTTGCTTGATTGGTTACGTAATTAAAGTTGTTACGGCTTTAAAGGAATCTAAATTGATTATTTCAGCTATGCATGCTGTCATACATTGGAAACAAAGTTTCCAAACACTATGCTGCTAGTAATCTTGCAGACTTTCATGGTAAGTTTACATAGTTATTAACCTTAGGATTTTGTGGGTGGTGGTGTCTGTTTCAGCTGGAGAATGATGGACCTCATGCGAGACACATCCTTGGTGTTCTTGCTCAACTTTGGATTGAAGTCGCATAATTTTGCTATGTGTTCCCATTCCTGGCCAGGCACATCAGCATCACGTTCCATTACATACTCCTTTTCCGCATTCCTGAAACAAAATACGATACCCTTGTCAATAACAAATCGCATTTGTCAAATGAACATCCATTCAAATACTGTGCAATGATTGTAAACAGATGAGGTGCATGTATAGAAATTCATAGAAATTTTGCCAGTCTAATTAAAAATGAAACAATAATCCATTCCTTAACTTATTTAGAAACAAGAATTTTGTATTTACAACAAGCTCTTAAAACAAGCCATCATAAGAATAGACATATCCTAACAAGACAACAACGTCTTTATAATTTTCCATAAAAATTATCAAATTAAAAATAAACTAGGTTGTATTCTAACCAACTTTAAACTTGGTATGGGAATTATTTCCGCAATTCATATTCTAAAATGATTTTCCAATCAAAATGCATAAAATTGCTCGTACCAAAAAACGTTAAACAACTGTACTAAGGAAGATTAACTCAATATACTGTATTTGTAAGATCACCGTTTAAAGAAATTTACTTCCTGCAGTTTTATAACATAAATTGGCAAGTACTGGCATTTTGCAAATAACGTTAAAGAGATGAGTCGCAATGGCAGTAAGATTAGCATGGTATATTTTGATAACCTAAGAACAGTTCAAATTGTGTGGAAGAAAACCATGGTTTAAAGTGCAAAACCAATAAAACAAATAAAAATAAAAATAAATGCCCACAACTAAAACTGCAACAAAAAATGCAATCAGAAAAAAATTCGAAAGGTGTTGCACTCATGCCACATTCAGTTGTTGCCGAGTGATTAGAAGGCTACTTACTTGGAAGCTTCCCTAGAGTTGCAGTAAGGTGAAACAAATCAAACAGCATAAATAACCCATCAAATTCAAACAAATGGCAATGGCTTGAACTTGCAACTGTGAGTAGAACAGTAGCATTTATCCATTGTCTTAAAAACAATTAGAAACCTCTCCCCACACATTCTTTGTTTTGTACTTAGTGATGTTTGTGAATAACAGAGTGCCTCACCATATTGAACAAAAACACTGGCGCAAAAAATGTATGAAATGTAAGTAAAAGATGGCAATAGAAATTGCGAAGCAAAAACACTGAAGCAAAAACAATCAAATAATATTTCTAGCCAGCCATTAATCCAAAAACTAAAATCTGTCCAATTCCCAAATTTGTTATGCTATCTTTGATAACGAACATCACAAATTTTGTGAATGTACACTTTAGATTTTACATGGTAAACAATATTAAGTATTTAGATGGATTATAAAGTGTGACTTTTATTTATATATTCATTTATGATGTAGATATCTTATACCTTTAATATAAGCAAAATACTTAGCGAGATAAGTTGTGAGTAGTCGTTTGTATGGTATTTCTAACTGTCAGAAGCCCCAACAGCTGCAACATTACTTTATCACGAGAACATAACTTTGTATCACACTGATTATAACATATTCACAATGACTTAAAACAATTATACTTTGAAGCTTAAAAACATGTTCTTTTCCATACCTGTTTTGAGCACGAGTTTTTTCTATCTGCTCAGAATGATGCCTATACCAGTCATCTAGTTCTTGTTTTGCACTCTCTTTTAATTCTTCTTTCTTCTTTTCTTCATTTTCATCTGAAAGTAGAAATTCATTTTAATCTGAAAGTACAAATTTGAAGAATACCATACAAATTTGGATACACCCATACCTCGCTATACGGCCTCTCGCTATAACGACCTTTTTTTAATTATGGCACTTTTTCGATATACGGCCCACAATATTTCGTTATAGGGCCGTTATGCGTGCAGCTTCCTATGTGCGCATGCGCACAACAGCCAAACACCTCGCCGCTGGAACTGTGAAACGCACAGTTGCATACAACTTTTTTTAAATCTTTTTTTCATTAACTGGGGGATGACTAAAGAGTTAATTAAACAATAAATTAAATTAGAAAGAATTAAAGAAAAAAAAGACTCGTTATATTAAATGTTATCGATGATATCCAGCGATTGGGGGTGCTGCAGTTCCAGTGCCTATGGATGAGCCGCCACTGGTTATTTCTCATTATATATGTATACATACATATATGTGCGCTACAGACGTTTATTATTAGTACATTGTTTTGTACTTTTATTTTCAGGTAAGCACTTTCATAGAAAATAATAGAATAAAATGCTTTATGAACTAAAAAATAAATTTAAAAAAAAATTTTAACGGATCTAATTTAATTGCACGGGTTCCTATGGTAATAATTGATTCGTTATACGACTTTTCGATATATACGGCCAACTTTTCCGGAACGTATCTAGGACGAAAAGGAGGTATGGGTGTATATGAAGTTTGTTTTACCCTTTTCAAACAGCATTTTTGACTGCTCTTCTTTCCATTTTCTAATCTTCTCGGGTGTTTCCTTTGGCCTTTGTGGTGCTTGATATTGTGGTACAGGCTGCTCTAGTTCACACTCCATTGAGCCATTCATCTAAATAAAAAAAAATTCTTTTAATGTCATATTTTCTGAGCTAAAAACCTCAATTAAATCTCATCATTAATCAAAATTGTAATTGACTGCATGACGAAATGTACACAGGGGAAATTAACATATGAACCCTTTTCCAGTAATAATAACAATACTTAAATTCAAAACATGGAGAAGCATAATACACCTTACCTCTGGCACAACCGTAAAGCCATCGAAACTTCCTGAAATCATAAAACAATTCAATGAGCATGCATGTATACTGAATGTTTTGAAAGTGTAAGTACTAAAGTTTTTCCCCTAACAATTTTAACAAGTAAGGAGTTACCCAGAAGCTTTTCTTACTGATTATATAAAAAATGATCAATTAATTATTCAACCAACTTATTGAAAAAGTACGGGGAAACGCACTGATTATGTAACAAGCATTTACTTTCACTGTCAGTTAACTTAATGGTAACATTTATTCTACTTATTTAACAGCTGCCCAGAAGATAGGTCACATACACAAAGCTCATGAGATAGGAGGAATTTTGTTAAAGGAAGGCACATGGTTGCAGTCGATTTTAAAGGAACTATACTGGCATTTGCCTGGAAATAGATGAGGTCAAGCAGCTGACAAGTCAGAAAGTCACAAGTAAAGCCAAAGGTCAAAATTTTCTGCACATAAATTATGGAACTCCACTGGTATAAAAAATTCTTTAGAAAATCAATACCAGAAGATTGCCAAAGCTAGCTTTATTTTGCGATTCTAGACATTTTAATAAAACTCGTATAGAGGGAATGTTGGTTATAAATAAAAATTGATAAATGACTGATGTTTAGTATATTTTAGTTTTTTTAAAAACTTTTTTACACGGATTATATAACGAAATTACATGAAAAAAGGGGAGGGGTCAGCAGTTTACACCCCCTTGACAACATTCCATATCTGGTCAATACCGGCAATGCGAAATGCCATGAATATAATTTAGGGCTTTAGATGCGCGATTTCAATTATTATATTTATAGTGGCTTGGAAATTGAATTCACCAAGAAATACCCCACATACATGAGTTTGGTGTTTCAGACCCTGGCTCATCAATTCAAAGTGCCCCAAATTATTATTAAGCCTACAAGTTTGACATCGTGTAATTTTACGCAACATTTCAAGCAAGTGAAACTGAATCCACCCCTTAAGTTGCATACGTATCCACTCGCTTATTTTCATGGCATTTGACACTGTTGCTTACAAATGTTAATTACGTGTTCGTATACTTCCATAAAACACAACAACAAAGAACAACGCAAGATTTAACAGAGCAGAACTAGGAATTACAGTGAATTGCTAAACAGAATTTACCGGGATCGATTATGCCGCCATTACTGATGAAATTTTCATCTTCTAATCCGGCTAATTCATCTTGTTCTCTAGCTAAAAAATCTGCCGCAGGATCATCATCATTCAATTCAGGTTGACCAAAATTATCTTCAAATCCGTCAAAATCAGCCATGATTCCTTTGCTTTACAACGAAAGATCAACAAACCGCAATCGGAAGAATGCTCCAAAATGGCGTTATCCTGCCCTTCCCACAATGCAACGGTGTGCGATGTCAGCCTGTTGAATTCTGGGTAGAAAAGATAACAGCTGAATGTTGTTGGAGTTGTGTTGAGTTTTTTTGTGCAAATTTTGTCATTTTTAAGTAGATTTTCGCAGAAGAAATATTGGAAAAAAAATGTCCGAACAGCAAAAGGTCGACTCCGTGTTGGCAAGTCTTCCCAATGATATCGAAAAAGGAGGTCTGTATGTTTATTGTACCTAATTTGCGATCCACATCCGCTATGTGTTTGATCCTTGCGCAATACGTACATGAATTAGAATCTGCACACTGAAAATTCAAAGTTTTTACATGTTTTAGCGTCAATGTGTTGCAGACGTGTACATTTTTATTATTCTAGATATCAAAATTTTGTATATGCGTGCTCTTTTTACGAAAATTTCGGGCATTTAATTATTAAAAGCCGGTTTGATCTGCAAAGGGGGAGGGGCACTAATCTTACTAAGCTGATTCCTTTCCATGGTCTGATCGAAAGTATTGATGGCTTTTGTTGAGTTATCAATCACCTTTTGTGCAGGGATAAAATTGTGTAGCTCCCAACAGTAAGCACACCAAAGAAAGGGAAATCCACAATCACTGAATCTGAAAGCAAAAAAAAAAAAAAAAATCAAAATGGTTGAACTTTTTAAGATATCTTATCATAAATAAATTAGGACACAAGTTAGGGTCATAATTGCATTAAAAATGTTCATGATGGTTATGGGCATATCAAAACAAAAAATAAATGAAAACTGATTTAAACCACTTAACTGACAACTACCTTAAATTTGTTTTAAAGATGTTGTTGCTGCAACCAGTGTCTTGCAACAAAAGGCTAATGATATTCGTACACAAAGGGTGAATTGGCAATCTTATTTGCAGTAAGTGATATTTTTATTCTCGATATTGCATTGTTAAAATTTATAAACGTAGTATTTGTGACAATTTTCTTAATGAATTTTTCAGAAGTCAGATGATCAGTGAGGATGACTACAATTTCATCGTCGCATTTGATAACATTGCAGCTGATAAGAGAGATGCAATTTTAAAAGAACATCGCCTTCAAGTAAGAATTACATAATTTTCGTCTAAACGATGTTGGAATATTGACATATTTTCATATATCGTAACTTTCATGTTGTCTTAGTGTGCAAAAACATTTATGAACTTATTGGGACACATTTCCAAGGATCAGACAATTCAATACATATTGACATTGATTGATGACATGCTTCAGGTATTATAAATTTAACACTATACAAAATATGTATATTAAACATGTCAATTAATCCATTGTCTAATTTTAAAATAATCACAGGAGGACAAGACCAGAGTTGAGATCTTTAAGGAATATTGCCGCAAGAAGAAGGAATCCGTGTGGGGACCGTTTTTAAATCTGCTTAACCGTCCTGATGGCTTCATCATGAACATGGTACTTTCAATACAAATTAAGCATTTACTTACAAAACGTGTAATCCTCAATAATAAAATAACCTTTGTCTCAAGACGAGCCGCATTGTCGCAAAAATTGCTTGCTGGAGCAGGGAACTTATGGATGGCTCGGACCTGAACTTTTACTTGACTTGGCTAAGAGATCAATTGAAAATTTCGGTAATTATTTTTTAATTGAAAATATGTTGCTTTAATCTTTTTGTTCATTCATTATTTTGAGTTTGATGGTTATTCTTATAATATTAGGGAAATGAGTACATACAATCTGTAGCCAGGTGCTTACAAATGATGCTGAGAATCGATGAATACCGCTTGGCTTTTATCGGAGTTGATGGAATTTCCACGTAAGCAGAGTTGGTGTAGTGCAATCTTGGTTAAAAATACATCAACGCATTGAACATGATTTATTCAAATTGTTTTCTAGGTTGTTAAGCATTCTAAATGGAAGAGTTAACTTTCAAATCCAGTACCAACTGATTTTTTGCTTATGGGTGCTGACTTTCAATCCTGCATTGGCAGAGAAAATGAATAAGTAATTTTTATTTGCTAGTTTTCAGTTTTGCAATTGAAGTTATCCATTATTAACGACAACGTTTTCTATAGATTTGGAATAATAATGACCTTGGCCGATATTCTGAACGAGAATGTGAAAGAAAAAGTCACCAGAATTATTTTGGCAGTGTTTCGAGTTAGTCGATACATAAGTATTTTTCTAATGCATTGCGTTAATGACATTGATGTGCGTCTAATTTAATATTCCAAATGTTTTAGAATTTGGTAGAGAAACCCGAAAATCCCGAGATTTGTTGTAACAATGCAATCTCTATGGTACAATCGAAAGTGCTGAAGCAATTGGACATTTTACAAGGGCGTAAATTCGATGATCAAGATATTGTCGAAGACATTGAATTCTTGACTGAAAAACTCCATTCCAGCATTCAAGACTTGAGGTCAGCATGATAACAAACTTTATGTAAATCAACAATGTAGGAAGACATTTTACATGTAAAGAATTTCTTACCTATATATTTGCAGCTCATTTGATGAGTACTCCACCGAAGTTAAATCTGGCAGATTAGAGTGGAGCCCAGTACACAAATCTGAGAAATTTTGGCATGAAAATGCTACACGTTTAAATGAACGCAATTATGAATTGATGAAGTATGAAAATTGTTTAAAAAAACTAAGCTAATGATATATCATCTGTTGAGAACCTACTTGACATGTTGTTACATTTCAGGATTCTGATTCACCTGTTGGAGACATCTCATGATTCAGTAGTCTTGTGTGTTGCAGCTCATGACATTGGAGAATATGTACGTCATTATCCTAGAGGAAAGCAGTAAGTTGTAATTACAGTGGTTACAATATTTTTCAACCATCTCTGAAAAAAGTATCATTGAAAACCAATTATCTTTTGTGCAGTGTTCTTGAACAACTTGGTGGAAAGCAAATAGTGATGCAGCATCTGACTCACGAGGACACAAGCGTGCGATATGAAGCACTACTTGCAGTCCAGAAACTGATGGTTCATAACTGGTACGTAATATCCATTTTAACGTACTAGTTGTGAAGAACTACATCATAAAAGCATATTGTTTTTTTAGGGAATATCTTGGCAAGCAGATGGAAAAAGAAGCAGCAGGAGGTGCAGCTGCAGCCCTGATGCCCAAAGGATCTGCTGTTGCAGCCAAGTAGTAGGATCTTTTGGTTGACCAGCTAGTAGGCCATGACATTTAAGAAAATATTGAGCTATTGTTTCATTTGGGCAACAGTGTCATGGACAGGGAAATCCAAGTGTTATTTGAAGAAAATATGTAATGTTCAATAGTGTGAATTTAGTGAATTATTATTTTGGGTGTGGTTGTATAAATATTAAAGCAGCTGGTCATTAACAGACAATATTATACATTTTAGCTAGTTCAATCTATTTTTAGTTTGTCATTCAGGTCACAAGGAACTATATGAACATTGCACGAATGGTAAGCTTTCCAAATTGTAAATAATTTTGCTTCTACAGTGTACTTGTAATATTAAAAACGATTTTAAGATGAAATAAAGTGTAGATAGCTGCATAATAGACTGAAAAATATCGTTTTGCATTCATTTAGGTTACAATTTCACGCAATAGAATTGGACATTATCTTAAAAGGCAATATATAATTTAGTATAAATTTACAATACAAATGAGATCATGCATAATTATAATAAAATTGCACTTATTTTTAAAATGGCACGTGAATTTAATAATCAAGGCAATCAATGAATAAATAAGGCTATTAAATAGAGTGCACAAACAAATATTTTCAACCAACTTTCTATATTGTAAATTGCACATTCTTCAGCACAACAAAATCAACCCCACTTTTGGGATTGAAAATTTGTAAAAATGAAAATATTTGCTTTATTTTAAAATTTCTTAAACAACATGCTAATAACGTTCAACGTCTCACCAAAGGGAAATGTTCTAAATTAAAAATTGCAATGATCACAAAATAAAACATCAATACTTAATTATCTTCATAAATAATCCTATTAAAATGACCAAGTACATGTTATATACATGTATTATGCAGTGTAGTAAACACGAATAATAACTGATGAAAGTATCAAGTTTAAACTGTTTTGCAAATTTCACACGTTATCCTTATCTGATTACATACATACTACACTATAAAAAAGTTGCTCTCTACCTAGACATTAAATAACATGTATATAAGGAACAGTGAGACTGAATGATTAACGTTTTCAGGTCATTCAGTAAGATGCTTTTCAACCGCTCTTTTCTTATGCCAGGGGTGTTGAACCCGTTGCCTGCGGAGCTTTTTGCAATTGCCCACTGCCCAATACCGTGGAATGTTTTACATTAAAGTTGATGAAGGTTAAGTAAGCATACAGCATATGCTACGTATAACTTTAAAATTAAAAACAATTTTTTTTTTGGATTTGGCAAATTGGATGGGTGAAGGTAGGTGGGTTGGGAATAGTTTGCCCACGGTTCAATATTCGTGAATATTTGAGGCCGGCTGCTCACAAAGGTTGAACACCCATGTCTTATGCAATACTGTTCATTGAAAAGAATAAGATAAATGCTCACTGTGAATGTTGCGCATTTGCACCAGTGACTTAGTATCACAGTTATAAATATCCTCAACTACATTAAACTCGGTGAATTAGTTACGTTCTGACTTTTTGAGGAGATCTTCCACCTTCGTCGGGCAGTTTTGAAAAGCCATTTGATAACCTTCCTATAGACTCTCTCTTTTGCTCAAACAGCGTATCCGATTCCAAGTCTGAGTCGGACACCATTACGCTGTTGTTTTGATGGTTGCCTAAAAAGGAACAAGCACAGTTACATAATATTAGGCCAATAAAGATCAGAATTACTATTAATTATCATTCTTGACTGTAATGCATATGAACATAACAATCAAGAATGATAATTTTAAATTTGCTTAAGCTTCAAAAAATTGCAAAAAGAATAATAAAAATAGTTGGTAATTTGGAGGTAAAAAATGCACATTTGAAAGCGAAAAATTGCTTCAGACAATCAATACTGATATTCTTGAATAGATTACCTTTAGGTAACATTTGCATAACTTCTTTGTCACTATTTGCTTCTAAACGCGAATACCTCTGTTTTCTGCGTGACCTAGGAAGCCTCAACCTGGAATAAATATTCAAAAACATAAGGAAAAAGTTGCTATTTTATATAAAAGTTAAATGTGTTTTAGTAGACAGAAATTCAAATCTTACTTAGTTATAGGCAAAATATTCTTCCTTTGCTTACTGTAAATCAAAATACAACATATGTGATTTTGCATTATTGCTGATTTTACAAACAGAAGTTTAATAATTAGAAAGGGACAAATTATTTTGAAAATTCCTTACCATGAGCACAAGCATATAATGCCCCAAACAATTGCACCACATAGGATCACTATCACGAACAATATTATAATAACATATAAAATACTCCAATCTAAAAAGGCATCAATTTAAAAGCAGAAATTAATTATACTGTATCGGTAGAATAAAATAACGATGAAAAATTTTATAATTTGATATGCTTTACCACAGTTGCTCTCCTTATCACCAAAGTAGAATCTAAACAAGTTTTCCATCCAAAATGCTTCGCAAATACACTGCTTGCTGGTTTGGTCACAGATGCCATGGCCAGAGCAATTATTCTGGCAAACTATTTTTTAAAAAATTAAAATATGTATTAATTACAGTATGCTGTAAAATTAATTATTATCGACACATCCTCAACTTTAAAATATGCACTTACTGACAGTGCTAATATAAATAATAGGGACATTGAGAAGCCCAACATCCAATTTTAGTCTTTTCTTGAGAGTGTGCACAACTGCTGGACCATCGGAAATCATGAGTTTATTTCCAGGAATAGTTTTCTCAACATGAAATACCAAAATCACCCTTTAAAAAACATACAGAATTAACCAAAATTATAATAGAAAATAAAATAACAGGGGCCAAAGTAAACAGACTAACTCACCAATTGGTATCTTTTTCCATGTAGAGTTTAGAAATTTTGACAACGGTTTCTCCTTCATCTTGAAGCAAAAGGGCCAACTTTTTTGCAATTGTTACCTAATGATCAATGAGTGATAGAGATGAGTCAGTGCATTGCAGTTTAAATTTAAAAAACGAATAACACAAATTAGATCCACTTCTTACCTTTTGTTCTTCCGTAAAACTGTAAATGTCAGCAGCAAGACACAGCTCCACATCCTGCATTGCAGTACTCGCTTTGAAAAAGTTTTTGTGTAAAGGTTAATTTAAAGAGTAATTACAATAATTTCTATATAAAGAATAAATCAAAATGAGTAATTCTGTACCTGGCTTAATTATTATGGATGCAGTGTCAGAACTGGATGCTCCAGAAGCATCAGTTACAGTCAATTGAAATATATAACGTCCAGGAATTAGCCCAGTCAACATTAACAGAGGTAAATTTTCTGATCCTTTAAGAATTTCCTGCAAATGACAGATTCAAGCATTTACTTAGAGTGTTCACCTGTGGTTACCCTACCCCTTAAATTAGTCCCACTCAAAAATAAAAAAACTCGGCAATATTTCTAACCCCAGCAGCCAAACTAGTTGAATCCCGCCGCCATTCATAGCTAACTACAGCCACATCATCTGTGGAAGCTGATCCGTTAAGTACGATTAAGTTGCATGGCAGCTCGATAGTGCGATCGCCTCCAGCATTTGCTCTCGGAGGATCGTTTTTACCTAATAAATATTATATTTCAGCTATTGTCTTGAAATCTAAAGCAATGGTTTCTCCACAAACTCACTTTGTTTTACAGTAATGGTCACAGTTTTGCTGCTCGTAGCTTTCTTGTCGTCGTACACGGTTAGTTGAAACACGTATACTCCTTTAGTTAACTCTGAAACTGTTGTTTTTGGTTGATCCACATTTTCAATTTTAGAAGGAGCTGGACCACTATAATTCAAAATTAAACAAAAATCGTTTATTGAAAAGATCTTTGAAGTGTAATCAAAGTTATGCTTTCTTCCAATATAACTCACTTCACTTGCTTCCATTCCCATTGACTGATTAGCACATCATCGTGGCTTTTACTTCCATCTAGTGTCACATAATTTAACGGTAACATTATTTCCTGATCCTGTCCTGCATCTGCCTTAGGCCCTTCATTACCTGTAGGACAAAAATAAAGTTACATTATAAACAATATTTTAATTAAATGTACAGTAATTTATTAAGCATTTTCATGAAATTACCGGGCTTTACAAAAACGTGCACATCAGCCGTGGCAGTCTGATCGGCAGTATCTGTTACTTTGAGTACAAATGCGTAGATTCCAACTTCGAGGTTTGAAAGGCTAAGAAAAGGAGTGCGTGTATTCTAGGATGAAAAATCACCATATAAATGAATATAACAATATAAAACTATGCTTTATAATTAAGGACACATTTCTCAGGTGTGGAAAGGTTCCAAACGGTTAATTTACCTGCATGTCTACAGCTTTATTCACAGCATCTCCTTTGGTCCATTCCCAGCTTTTTATTCCCTTGTCATCTGTACTTAATGTCCCATTTAAAGTGACTTCTTTTTGAGGTAAATAAATAATGACATCAGGACCGGCATTTGCAGTGGGTGGGTAGTCCATTTCTGAAACAAACGTAGAAAGTAGAAAGAAATTAAAATTAATTCCAGTAATGTTGTGCCCAAGGATTTCTCATTTTGGTACACAAATTAAATAATTTGTATGCCATGAAATTTGTAATTACCTTTAATAACTGTGACATTTGCATAACTTGCATTTTTCACACCATCTGAATCCGTTACAGTCAGCCTTTAACGAAACAAGTTTTTCATGTAATTTTTCAATATATATGAACATGCATATATATAAAACAGAACTTGTTTAAAATTAAAAAATGATTTTCACAAATGATGATTCTTACATGAATGTATAAAATCCAGGAATTAGACTATTGAGCTGAAGAGTTGCTGTTTCCGTGAGCTGTGGAGTGTATCCCATTGGTGCACTAACAATTTCCCAAGCATAACTAACGATCTTGTCATCGTCTGTACTTGCTTTAATTGATGGAAAATTGATTATCAAAACATGAATTCACTGTAAATTCGGAAAAAGACATCGTCCTGTAATTTAAACATAGTTACCTGAGCCATCAAGGACAGTGTCAGTGGTGGGAAGTTTAACCGTTTGATTAACTGGATTAATAGCTGCCACAGGGGCTTGATTAACTCGTTTAGCTACACAAACAATAGCGAGGATTAATAACAAATTTGGACAGATTTTCAGATGATGTATCATTCTTACAAATACTCACGTGGCAAGACAGTAACATTAACAAAAGCTTCCCCAAATGCTTGATCACTTGAAACTGTGACTTTAAAATTGTAAATTCCTTCTTTCAACTGTTAAAGAAGTACAATACAATTCAGGTTTCACAAATGCTATTAAAAACGCTAAACCAAAGCGACTTTTCAGTACAATTACCCCTGATAACTTCAAAGTGGCAGAATTTGTGTCACTCATAGTGCCAGTGGCTTCTCCTGTTGGATAATTCACCAAAGTCCACTCGTATTTGTAATGTTCACCTAATAAAAAGGATCCCTTTAAAATCAATGACGTTTTCCAAACATGCAGATTTAAAGTAGATATCTTTCCAATATTGTAATACTTCTGACAAAATGTCTGATTCCAGCCTTAAAGAGTTTTTTTTTAAAATATTGCAAAAATCAAAAATTAAACTTAATTAATGTTGACTTTCTCTTGTTTTTTTTTTAAACTCATAAACATGTGATGGCAGACAAATAATTTTACAAAAGTAAAAATGATTGGTTATAAATGAGTTACCTTCAGTTTCTTTTTGAACAGCAAAAGCTGATAAACTGGTAGCATCTTCTGGTAATTGCACAGTTTTTGAATCTCCTGCCGAAACTACTAAATGGCGAAGTGTAGTGGCTAAAATATTAAAAACATTGATTTATAAAAAGTATGACAATCGTTATCGATTAATCCAACTTCCATCATTAATACACATCAGAAAACAATCGTGACTTACTGACAATTGTACTTGGAGTTGTAGTCACATTAATGGGCATTGTCTGCAAATTCAATCAATAAAAAATAAATAAAGTTATCCAATGGTGCATCTAAACATAAAATGCTAAGCAACGAAAATATTATTTATTTATTCTCTAAGTAAAAATAGTCAGCATTGTGTGCCTTAATATTTCATTGTCAGATAAATAAAAACTGATTTTTATATCCAATAATTTTGAATTTTAAATCAATAATTTTGTAAATATCCATCAGTATAATTGCTGAAAAGTCAGAAACCAGTTGATTATAATTGTACCTACAAATGCAATAAGGTTATAACATCTACATATTTGCATTAAAAAATTACTTTCTTTAATGGAACAATTCACTATTCATACCAGATTAGTACTTTGATTGTTGTTATGCGATTCATCTCTGAGAGCAAGTGCTTCACTGGAAGACATCGTTGCAGTAACAGAGCTTGTCAAAACGCATTGTCCGGTTTCATCCCTTGCATAAGGCTTTATACATTCACATATCCTTTGCATATTTTGCTTATTTTTCTGTACGCATTTTTCATTTGCATGACAATCAGTTGAGCTGGAACAGTCATTTGTCTTGCTTCGTACTTCTGAATTTCCTCCTCGTCGTATCATACCACTTTTTCGTAGAAAGTCGTCATCGATTGGGTTTCTTAATTTATAAACAAGAATAAATGATAAGGTATTGTATAAAAATAGATTGATGCCAACAATATCATTTATCTACTGACATAGATTGGTAATAGTGGATTCTGCTGATCCACATCTTTAGACTACATTGTCCACCTTTCAACCCTTTGACTTGTTTTTCCAAGAACCACATAGTAACCTTAAGGTGCCTGGCCACCAACCGAGCATTCGTTGTGAACAGTGTTTGCAAACGTTCGCAACACGATGCGCGGTCGGTGGAAACAAT